>CAJVPI010000414.1:0-31223 GCA_910592345.1 Paraglomus brasilianum
TGGAATTAAAAAGTACTCATGTCATCTATATATGTGTAACATTTCAGCCAGGTACGTTTTCCAAATTAGGCGGAAATGTGTCGTTTTGAATTAAGAAGTATTTATGTCATCTCTATATATGTTACATCTCAGCCAGGCAAATTAAGTGGAAATGTGTCATTTGGAATTAAAAAGCACTATATATATATAACATTTCAGCCAGGCAGGTTTTCAAAATTGGGCAGAAATGTGTCGTTTGGAATTAAAAAGTATTCATATCATCTCTATATATGTAACATTTCGGCCAGGCACGTTTTCGAAATTAGGCGGAAATGTGTCGTTTGGAATTAAAAAGTACTCATGTCATCTATATATGTGTAACATTTCAGCCAGGTACGTTTTCCAAATTAGGCGGAAATATGTCATTTGGAATTGATAGTACTCATGTCATCTCTATATATGTTACTTCTCAGCCAGGCAAATTTAAGCGGAAATGTGTCATTTGGAATTAAAAAGTACTCATCTTATTACTATATATGTAACATTTCAGCCAGGAACATTTTCAAAATTAGGCGAAAATGTGTCGTTTGGAATTAAAAAGTATTCATGTCATCTATATATATGTAACATTTCGGCCAGGCACGTTTTCAAAATTAGGCGGAGATATGTCGTTTTGAATTAAAAAATACTCATATTATCTATATATATGTAACATTTCAGCCAGGCACGTTTTCAAAATTAGGCGGAAATGTGTCGTTTGGAACTAAAAGTACTCATGTCATCTTTATATATGTAACATTTCGGCCAGGCAAGTTTTCATATTGGGCGAAAACGTGTCGTTTGGAATTAAAAAGTATTCATGTCATCTTTATATATGTAACATTTCATCCAGGCAAATTTAAGCGGAAATGTGTCATTTGGACTTAAAAAATATTCATCTCATCACTATATATGTAACATTTCAGCCAGGCAAGGCGAAAATGTGTTGTTTGGAATTAAAAAGCACTCATGTCATCTATATATGTAACATTTCAGCCAGGTACGTTTTCAAAATTAGGCGGAAATGTGTCGTTTTGAATTAAAAAGTATTCATGTCATCTCTATATATGTTTACACCTCAGCTAGGTGAATTTAAGCGGAAATGTGTCATTTTGAATTAAAAAGTATTCATGTCATCTATATTTATGTAACATCTCAGCTAGGCACATTTCAAAATTAGGCAGAGCATTACAGTACAGCTGAAATGTGTTATTTGAACAATGCCGTATTTAAGATGAAATCTATGAAAACATTACAGTATGGCTGAAATGTGTTATCTGAACAATGCCGTATTTAAGATGAAATCTATGAAAACATTACAGTATGGTTGAAATGTGTTATTTTTATGCTAATACAGATCCATCTCAGATGCTGAATGCTGAAATTTGTCAGATTTAGTGCTGGCAGTTTTGGACTACTTCTACCTGTGGAAGCTATCATATCGAATAGGTGGTTACCATCTTTTAAAAGAGGTTCAAAAGTACAATGTTGAAGAAGTGACTGCTGAAGGTTTTTCAAGTAAGGTAAGTCATGGTCTGCTGTGTTGTTGACTCACCTCCAGTAATTGTTGATTTGATGTGACTTTATCAATCCTAACAACTGGTAATAATAAGCAGACTGAGGTAGGTTTGATGTTATGTCAAAGTACAGGTTTATTATATTTACATTATATATCCACTCTTAATTTTCTTTCATGGAACTGTTATTATTGGATCCAAGGATTCAGATTCAATTTCCCCTGCGGGGGTCAAGGAGGTAAATAGTCCTGCAAAATGTTTCTTACCTTTCTTTCATTGGTATGAAATATTGTTGGTAATTAAATATTTTGTAATATAATATTCACAGAAATTATCAGGGTGTAAGAGAGCTTACGAAAATGAAAAAGAAGTTTACGTGATTAGTGATGATGACACTCTTGATTCCTCTGATTCCTCCAATTCCTCTGATTCCTCTGATTCTTTCAAACCCGCTCATTCAGATAATAACAATAAGAAGGCAAGTAACATCATTGCAAGAATTGATGATCTATGTTAATATTAATAAAATATTTATATAAATTTAGCGAAAAATTGATAAAGGAAAAGAACGCGAAGATACAGAAGAAACACGAAGTACCAATGCTGTAAGTTGACATTGGATTGATCCTATGTAATTCATTCTTCTGAAAGATAATATGCATTTCTTATTAGCCTAGGACACCATCCCCAAGGCCAATCAATAAAGCACTTATTATTATCACTCCACAAAAACCGACCCTTTCTGAAAAGTCAGCGCAATACTTACCTAATCATATAACAATAAATACAAACGAGCAACATGTAATTTTAAAAACTGAGGAAAATTCCGGATGTAATTTATAACTGGCTTATCAAAGTACTTTCGGTAAGTTATTACAGGCATGTCTTTTATATAATTCAAGGTATATCATTAAAAACCTCTCGTTTAGACTGATAAGAAAGAATTTAAAAATGCCATTATGGCACAAATTGAATCGGATTGTGAAGATCATCATCATTTTCGTCAAGTATGCGAACTAATTCTTTACGACTTGTGGGTATATTTACTTTACCTATGGATTTTTATGTTTTATTCAGCATAACGAAATTAATATGTAATTTTAAAATTAGTTATCATACGACGCGATTATGTCCATTGGATCGTAATATAAATGAGAGAACCTATACTGTGGAAAGAATTGTTCCTCTCTTTAAGGCATTACAATCGGAATATCCAGGATATAAATTTAGCTGGATTGAGATTGAAGTAAAAGGCATTAAAGAAATGTTGAAGGGTTTTCCGGACTTTGATTTAGTAATGAATAAGGCCGATGGCATAGGTATCAAGGTTTCGTGTAACCAAGCAGTTGTGTTCATTGAAGTATCCGGTAGTCCTAGCAAGCCTGATGAAAAACACATAAAAGATGACGCAGAAAAACTTTTGAAGGAGGCAACATTTGGGTTGGTTTCATTATTAAGAAATTATTTGGATAAACCTGCCAAGATGGCTAAAAACGTGCATATATATATGATACAATGCATCGGTAATGTCTTTATTATATTGCTCTATATCACTTGGTTTTCCTTAAAAACATATTTTTATATGCAACATTTATTTAGGTGATAGGATAACATTAAGTGAATTTTCGCTTAATGGAAAATATCGTTACAAAACCTCACAGATCAAATCCGCCCGATTGCCATTTTCATTTACTGAAATTGCAGACTATTTGGAAATTTTTGAACTGTTATATGCTTTAATAGTGAGTATTTTTCATGTATATGTAAATTTCATCAGGATCTTCAATGTAACGAATGTAACGATAAATTAAATCTTTAGGATGGGCTTGAAAATCAAACAAAATTATTACACGAATTAAGGTTATTACCTAATGATCGTGTGCCTAAAGTTCGAGACTGGCTTTGGGTTCCGGACACAACTGCAAGTTCACTGTCTATTATTTATTGTTTTATTGTTTTTTTCACTGCTATTGATGAAGAGCGACGCGATGAAGTGTAATTCAGCATTAAATTGTTAAAAAAATTTTTTCCCCAAAAGTATCTTGAAAAATGATGCTAAAATGATATGTCGCTCTAAAATTTTTCTACTGACAATTCCGACCTATATAAATGGAATTTAATAGTTATCTGCAATGTGACAGTTATCGTCCTGAGTTTATTTGCAGTACGTTCTCAAAACACCCCTTAAATTCAACTGCGGATTTTGTACTACAAGACACTTGTCCAAGAATAAAATTACAGGGGGTGCAAAATTTGCCTTACGATGAGGCACGCACAACAGTCTGCTTGAGGAGGAGCACTCAGGTGGCGAGACCTGGTTACGCATTGACCAAAGTTAGTCTAACGTATGTATCTGTGATTCCCACTTATGCATACAATAAAGTCTTTCGTGTCTCCACCGGAGCATTAATAATAATATACTGATAATGTTAAGAATACATCAATGGTTATTAATAGTTATCTTCGAAAAATGAATTTATTGTATTTGATCTAGATAAACCCGAAAGATGATCCACTTGCAATTCGGTTAAGGTTTGAATTTGCTAAAAGAGATAGAAGTACGGCAAAAGAAGTAGCATTCTACGTGTATATGAACTTTACTATATCGAAAATTCTCGATATAGTGAAGTTTCGGTATAGTAAATAAAAATCCCATCCCGTCCCGTCGACTTGACTATATCGAGGTTTGACTGTACAGTCGACACTCCCTAAATGCACATGATGCTGTGTTCCCAACCTCGGGACTTAGTACACTCTTTATTCTGCACGTGCAATGGATTTTGGAAATCCCAGTTATATGGAATAATTCCCTAAATGCACACACGTGATCTGATGGTAAAATTTGGTAAGCAAAAATTGTTACTGTCAATTGGCGGGTTTTTGTAACATTTCGATTCTTAGTATTACCAAACGTTAAACTTAATGTTAATACAATGATAATAAAAATAATTACAGAACTTGCTGAGGTTTTTAAAGAAGAGAATAGTAATAGTAATAATGTAGAAGATGCAGATGATAGTACCGAAGTAGCAATTATCAGTGCAAGTGCGGCATCAAAAGCTCTGGAAACAGTGCAAACATTCTTAATTCAACAAGAAAATGCAAATGAGTATTTGAGATATGCAAATATTTTTATTGGAGAAAAGAAGGCTAATACAATGCGACAGTCAAGTATTGATCAATACTTAAATAAATTATAACGTCCGGAAGCAAGAATGTATTATGACGAAAATTACATGAATAATAGTATCACGTGAATGTGTGTTACCACTCTGTAAGTGCACAATTTTGCATTGTATGCACGGTTTTCCAAACTCTCAGTCCCGAGGTGTGCATTTAGGGAGTGTCGACTGTACTAGCAAATAAATGATTCTTAGCACATTTCCAAAACATTGGCGTCTGACAATTGATATAACTTTGAGTCGCCTCCTCTACTACGTGCAATTTCTTTAGCAATATCTAAAGTTAATTTTGCCATAATGGTTTATACTAAAATTTCAAAAGGCCGGCTCTTTAAACGTGATCTACTCCAATATTTTTTATTAGCCCTCTTTCTCATATATCGTATTCGCGATAGTCATAATACTCATTACAAAAAATACAATAAAATAATTTGATTGATTTTTAACTTGTGCGCGTGTTTACATTGGAAATGATGTGCCAAAAAAATTTTATTAGACTACATCGAAATAATTATTGTATAGCAAGATGTTTAGGAAAAAATTTTAACTTTCTCCCGGAGTGGGATCTACCTGCCGAGGAGAATATTAATAAATCTAATGTCAGGCACTAATCTTTTCATTTCTGTTCTTATAATCAATTGCACGAAAAGTAAAAAAAGCACTTTCAAACTCATTTGCCGAATTTCAGTTTGTAATGCGCCAACCAGTTATCATTATTAATATAAACCCCCATTTGTCTGGCTGTTGGAATGACAAAGAATATTTTTACTCATTTTAAAAAAGAGGTTTGTTAATCTTTGTGCGCCTTCGATATTTTTTTTCTTAGGACGGATATTGCTTATTTATATCCAACACCTTTAGGTAAATGGGAGGTAATCATTTCACCGACAAATATTTACCAACATTATTTCGAAGTTATCCTTTTTTGGTCGGTGAAATCATTGTCGATGAAATAATACGGACCCTGGGGAAATACATCCCGAACATGTTCTAACGGATTGCGTAGCGGTAATAATAATCCCTCAACTGATTGCGAGGATACTGTCGTGCGCAGAGGCTCATCCTACGCTTCGGAAGTGTTAAAGGGCAAAAGGAAACATTCATGTGCCAAGCCACAAAAAAAACGTGTGATCGGGCAGTTTGTTAGTCGACCAAATTTAAATAAGACTCACCCAGAGGGAGGGAAGCTGTCAGCCCCTAGACTTGCCTCGAAAGGCGACAACTGTCCCTATTCTTTGGGCTCTTTTGTTTTCGCAAATCTCTCCTACTTCTTCGCAAATCTCTCCTACTTCTTCGCAAATCTCTCCTACTTCTTCGCAAAAAGCGAATGAAATAGAAATGAGATAAATTTTATAATCAGTCTCACAATTTCGGATGATAATAACGCCTCACTGACTGAACAAGAAGTACGATAATTACATTCGCAGAAGAATAAAAGGTCTATAACTTTTATAAATTTATTCAAAGACAATGGATAACTTATCCTAAGATACGACTCCATACAGAAATATATACTGTACATGTGCAACAAAGCACCTTTATTCTCGGAAATATTTTTGTCGTCAGCAACTATTAGATGGGAATATTTTCATTAGCCCACAACTTGAACGTGCGATCGAAGCCGGACGAGACGATGAACTTGTTATCTGTGAATAGAAATTAATCGCTTAGCACTGTATTATTCTCTTCATCCAAACATCATCCAATATCGCACCATCATCAAACTCATACCTCCAGAAATATCGACAGCCATAACTTTTCCATCATGTCCAGCCAAACTCTTTAACAATTGCCAATCATCAGCCGACCAGATATTAACCAATCCATCGTATCCACCAGTGACCAAATATAATCCCGATAATGTAGGCCTCGCTCCGTTATTATTTGATGATGGAGTATATTGAAGAGATTGGGACAGAGAAGATGCATGGAAAAACTTAACATCGGAGCAAAGGGATTTGTGGGCAGGAATAACGTATACGCAGCGTAGAGTGCGGATATCCCAAATTCTGACCGAATTGTCAGCACTTCCTGTTGCTACTTGATAGCTATTAGACGAGCACGTTACATAGAGCCGATGATGTTTAGGTGCAAATTTGACGAGGCAGTACACAGCATAATGAGTTAATAATAGCTTGTTCAAAAACCAATTGACCTTGCAACTCTTGATTAACAGTTAACTATAACATACCCATTTGGTGAGAAATCAACCCCTAGAATATCTTTTACATGCCCTTCCAGTACCATTGTTGATCTCCCTGTACGAAGATCCCAAACGCGTCCTATTGCATCCAGACCCCTATTATACCATGGGAATCGCAACGGGAGTTTAACCCCTATTAAAGAGTAAAACTGCACACTTTATCCATGAATATACTAACCCAGTAGCGACCAAAGCCCCATCATTTTGAAACTTTATTGCATATATTTCTCTCGAATGTCCCTCTTGAAGTAGCAGTTCAGCTGTTGTTTCAACATCCCATAATCGCCACGTGGCATCAAAACTAAGAACAAGTCAACATCCTATTCCAACGGATAGTCTCTTTCCCAGCAATCTTTGGTTTTCTCCCACACTTACCTAGCAGAACCAATAAATCTTCCGCTTGGATGAAAATCAATTTTCGCAATTCTAGCCATATGTCCTTGTAGAGCATCAATTGGCGTGTCTTTATCCAAACTCCAGAGATAGATAAAGCCATCAGCACCACCCGATGCCAAATTCACAACGCTTGGACTCAAAGAGAGCGTACTCTCTGGATTCCATGCAATTCCTCCTACTCTGTCAGTATGGCCTATGTAAAAATAGCAAGACCGTAGTTGATAAGCGTAATGGTGCTTACGATAAAACGTATTGCGGCTGAAGACTGATCGTATTATGAATATAACTTATACGTACCCCGAAAACTGATAATACCCTCACAACTGGGGACTTTCCATAATCGACATAATCCGGACCATGATCCAGTTGCTACAATTTGGTTATTGGGCGAGAAGACACATTGTGAAGTCGGTCGATCATCACCGATCTGAGAACTGAAATTTGTGTAAGACTATATTAATCAAGCGAAGTTAATATAGTAAGATTGTAGATATTCAACAATGATCAAAAAGTTGATATTTCAAATTAAACTTGCCTTGATTCCTTCAAACAACTCCTTACGAACCGACTTTAATTGTGGTAATGGTACTTCATAATCGATTCTCTGATCTCTCAACCTATCGCGTGCTCTGTGATACAAAACGATCAGCGAACTTTCGGTACACACAAATCACCCCATTTAGTCGCGAACCAAAATACCTAGGGAGCGAATATCTAGCAATCCACCGTCGAGCCTCCAACAACTCTTGCGTTCCAAGTGTATAGAATTCTTCCTCTTTCTTGAATCAAAGACGTACAACTGAGTCTAAAAAACCGTCAATAACGTTGAACCGACGGATGTGCTCTTCTTTCAGTGGAGAAGAGAAACATATACAAACCTCCTCCTCCGATTCTGATGGACTGCTTTCATCGTCTTGAATTACTTCAGTTCCTTCCAACTTAGAAAGCAAGTATCTGAGACGATCCCTTCTATCGCCCGGCTAATCGAGAGAATGATTGATAATAGTCGCATAGTATGTTAGCAAAAGAAAAGGAAAAAGACGAAACGACCAAGCATATCGGTCAAATTTAAAAAGTTACCCCTTCACCAAATAGACACTGCGGTTCACCGAGCTCTTTTAATCGAGTTCGTACACGACCATCGTCAGTTGGCACGGCTAACGTTCTTGCGCGTTTTTTACGTTCAAATTCATCCAAAATGGCTTGATGATCATCTCGGACTTTCTTTGATGATTCGGAAAGCTCGTATTCTGTATTTTCAGCTTTTATTGATTTTAACAAAAGAAACAAGAGGCAAAACAAGTACTAAGAATAAGATATGTTACATATCTCGTGCAACAACCTGAAACTTACTCAGATCTTCAAGCGAGACACCACTCGATTCCTACAACAGCAAGCAATTTTCCCGTCAATATCAGTCTAGTTGCAATAGTGACTATAGTTGCAAACAGATCAAACAGCAAATCATTCTCACTTCAGCGGTTAGACTTTTTTTCCTTTGTCTCTCCGTTTCTTCCAGACTACCAAAATGTATTCTGGGTTTAGCCTGTATACCCGAAGAGTCGCTGCTTTTTTTTTGTTTGTCTACTTCCATAGGTGTGGCCATGTTGATCGAGACGAACAGATAGATTCCGTATGCTTACAAAAAACATTTCATGTTGTACAAGAGATCCGCACAGATAATTGCATGCTAATTTCTTAACGTTAAGCACAGTTGATATTTGGTTATTTGATGCAGCTCTAACCACCAACTTTAAATTATTATAATTAGCATCATAGCAGATATTCAGGCAGAAGTAACGACTGTACCGCATCATATTAGATATTAATATTAATGTGTGGAATTAAAATTGTAACTTATTTGCGAAGATGATTCTTTAAAGGAAAGATTTTCACAATTACATGTCGTTTCCTCTGAAAGTTTATGACGTTTCGTTTATCGACTGCCTTTAAGTGTTTATTGATTATCTCTGACAATATTGACAGAGTAAAATTTGCTTTGCTAGATTGATTATGTTGCATTTGGTTCACGTACATTCTGTTAATGTAATATTTTCGTTACACGGTACGAGCTGTAGCTCGACTGTATTTCTTGACGACTACTCGCTTAAAAATACGATATTACAGTATTCATTTTAATGCTAATACGCATTTTAAAAACACGTCCCATTTTGTATATTTGGTTCATAATAATTGAGAATTTTCATGTAACTTATAACTGCCCGATCTTTATTGTGTACCACCGGGGGCCCTTTGTACCCAAACATATCCCACTCGTCAGAAGATAAGCTCATATCATATGATGTAGACACGATCCTGTAGGTGCAAGCATGGTTGGTCGAATAATTTCGTACGATTTTTGTTGATTAATATTTGGACGGAGTTAAATTGTCCATAATAGTTTTACTACTATTATTATTTATCTCAACTATGGATCCGTTAACAGGCTTACCCCGTAGCTCGTCACCTAACAAACCTCACCGAGAAGGTGTTACTACAGAATCTCATGATTGGACTCTGGTGAAAGCCGTAGACCTCGTTGCTGATCAGGATGTTATTGTCATGTAAGTTGTTGTTTTCGAATTTCCCAAGCTAATCAGACATGAGATATCGTCCAAAGTGTATTTGACTATGTTATATTATCAGCGACGGAAATACTCCTATAGAGGAGTCCTGTGAAGTAAGTACGGAATGAAGCTTAATTCGATTCAAATCCTGGTGCTTTGCTAACTAATCGATCCATTACTTAGATCTTGATAAAAAATAATCTTTCGGCAGCCCCAGTGTACGACTCGTCTACAAAATCGTATGTTGGAATGTTCGATTGGGCAGACGTTATGACATACTTGCTGATTGTCTTAAAGAAGAAGGATGCTCAAGAATTAGAAAAGAAAAGCAAGGAAGAATTGAGTGACGAATTCAGGAGTCTCTTGAGACTAGCTTTACAATGTCAACCCATTCCCGTTAAACTAGCTTCAGGTGAGGAAAAGTTGTGCGTCCTGAACGTAAATTGTCGTAGACGTTGCTGCTAAAATTGTAATTGGACTAGGAATGCATACCATGCGTACCATGCGTACCATGCGTACCATGCGTATCATGCGTACCATGCGTATCATGCGTACCATGCGTATCATGCGTACCATGCGTATCATGCGTATCATGCGTACCCGTTTAACTTTGAAAACTCTTTTATCGATTGATTGAACGAATAGATATATCGAACAAGAATCCATTTTATTCTGTGCTTCCCGAAACTTCTCTGTTTCAAGTAACGGAGCTCTTTGGAAGTGGAACCCATCGAGGTAATAAATTATCCGATTCGCTATACTCTTGGCTCTGCTTTAACGCGTTATTATATATCGTTTCTACATACATACTTTTCACTCGTTACCAAATTCTGTAGTGGCTGTTATGGATGCGGATAACCATTTGAAAGGGATACTTACTCAATCAAAGGTCGTGTCATATCTATGCAAAAATGTATGTATACGCCGAACATGTATTGCGACTAGTTGTATTATTCGTAACTGGCACAAGTTCTGTTTTCATTTTCGTTGACAAACATTCCATTGTGATTTAGGCGGGTAAATTTCCAGAGATTGGGAAATTATTCACTAAAAAGGTATGTACTGATATTATAGTTATTGCAAAATTTTGTATGGAAATTATCCTTTTATGTATTTATGTATTCTACTTTGATGATCGCGTACAGGTTGAAGAGCTCGGCATAGGTCAAAGCGACGTAATTTCAGTAAATTCAGATTCATTTGTGCTCGATGCATTGACAATAATGAGTAAGTAACTTTTTGATATTCTCATCCGCCGCATTGAATAAACAACAGACTCACTTGACAAACAATTTGTTTATCAAAGAGGAAAACTCGTTGAGTTCCACGGCTGTGGTCAATAGTGATGGTGTGATCTTTGGGAATATCAGCATGTCTGATATTAAAGTTAGTAATTTGAATATTGGAGCAAGTTGTTCTTATGCAATCCCTATCTGACGTTGAGTCTTTAACATCCGTATAGTACATACTTGGCAGCTATCGTCATTCACTTCTGTGGCGGACATGTCAACAATTCATCAGCCACGTGAGAAGCAGACAAGGGGTAGATGATGGACAGGTACTTGCTAGACGTGTTGGCTATGATTCTTGCTCCTATTATTAACATCGTCCTTAAGCTGCTGTCCCTTCTACACATTCTAGGATCGTTATCCTGTTTTTGACGTCCGTCTGTCAAGCACACTAGGCCTTGTGGTTGCCAAATTAACTGCAACGCGTGCTCATCGTGTCTGGGTAGTAAATGAGGCAATGAATCCAATTGGTGTAGTTAGCATGACAGACGTGATTAGTATATTCGCTCGTCAAGCAGGTGGAACTGCAGAACCATCCAGGAAGAGGCTTAGCGATAGTTTGGGATCAAAAGTCTTTTGAGTAAGGGCGAACTTTGTAGACAAGTGACGAGGATTTTGTGACCATAGGGCGATTTGCTTGTGTGGCGGGCGTCAACAATATGAGAAGTGGCACATTCCGAAGAATCCTCTGGCTCGTATATTTGTAACATATGCAAATTCGCGTTAGCAATATCATTTATCCCTCACAGGGATTATTTAAGCAGCTTTTCACGTAATATATGTGCTCAGGCCAAGAAGCATAGTTTAATGGTTTGGAAAGAATTGGTATAGGTGACGTATTTTGAGACATAGACATGTCCTTCGCAGTATTCGCCTGACGCACGAATAAATACGCACTCCCGTCTTATTTAATTTGACCTATGAGAATAGAAAAATCCCCAAGTGATTAAAACGGGGAAAATTAATTGAAGGGAGTTGTAGGTTGTTTATCTGGTTCACGCTGGATGCAAGGTGCCATTCTAGGGGAAAAGTGGAGTCTCAACCTTACAAGATAACACACATGTCCATATAAATGGTTTTCAGTTTCAGCTTCCTGGTATTAGACAGAAGGTAGCCTTGCACATATTTTGGCAAGTTCAAGAAAATGTGCTACAGTAAGGCATGCCATCTTAACGTTTGGAGGATACTTCTTCTGGTCAAAGCATCAATTCTGGTATACATAAAGAAAGGCCATATTAAATTTGGTTTTCGTCTATTGACTGTTATTCCTATTTTATAGATGAAGCTCGCAACTTGATTACATAAATACTCAGTAGGGTTAACCTCAAGCTTTCTTGAAACAATGTTTGATAATCCTCTATCTAATATGTCAGTGCTTATCCAATATTCCTTCTACCATCTCTGCTATGGCCAATGATGCCGTTAAGCCAGGGCTCTCGATTCCAACAAGATTGATAAACCCATTTAATCCGTGATCACTCTCTTCCTTGATAACAAAGTCGCGGAATCCTTCGCCTGGCCCTTGCAATTTTGGTCTGATGCCAGTGTAACCAGGATATAGTTTTTCTTTTTTGATTTTGGGCAAATAGGACGTAACTGCTTTCCAAACCTGTTCGGTTCTCTCGCCATTATCATCTACGATATCGTAATCATCGGGTGTGTCAACGTACAGAACGTCCGGACCAAATCGTATTGCGCCAGATAGATCTAGAGTCAAGTGGGTCCCTACCCCTACAATATGACGTTCTGGTACGGGGTAAATCAAACGATTTACTTTGATATCGCTCAGTCCACTATAGCAATAATAGTGCCCTTTTGCATAATATAGTCTATATACGTGTCCGGGTAAGATCATGTTTGCAATCTTGTCAGAATACAAGCCAGCTGCATTGATCACATTTTCTGATCTAATTACAGCCTGTGTACCTGGCGATGATACATTGACGAGATAACCCCCATCCTCGTTCTTACTAATACTGCCGACTTTTGCCTTTAGTGCTATATCGCCTCCATTTTCTTTGATCTTTGTGGCAAGATACCCCATTAATGCGTGCGAGTCGATGATTCCTGTAGTCGGTGAGCATAACGCCTCATGCGCGTTAACATCAGGTTCTTGCCTTTCTCTTTCGCTCCGTGAGACAAAGTATGTATCCACGCCCAGTTTATCAGCAGTCTTTTTGAGTGATTCCAAGTATTCCGATTCACTATCGTTCCTTGATACTATCCATTTTCCAACTCGACGAAATGGAATAACCAGAGTCGACTGACAAAGTTCATAGAGAAGATTCTTCCCTCGTATGCAAAGACGAGTTTTCAAAAAATTTTCTGGATAGTATATTCCTGCGTGAATCACTTCACTATTGCGAGAGCTTATCGTTTCGATTGGAAGGAGGAAAGAATTAGTTTGAATTGGATAAATATTCAAGATTAATTTAGCGACGTACCTCGTTTCTTCTCCTAGATTAGCATTTTTCTCGACCAGCAGAGTGGAACGATGGCGGTTTCGAGATAACCTCTCGGCAATAGCGAGACCAATTATGCCTCCTCCAATAATGAGGTTGTCGGTACTAAAATCATACTTTGGGAACGCTGTCAAATAATGTCGACTAATACGATCTATTAAGCGAGTATTTCTCATGCCAAAAATGTAACGTATATTGACAAAAATACTCACGTCAAATATGCCTGGTAGTTAATTTTTTGCAAGACAATCATATCGTCGTGTAGTCATGACAGTCTTCTATATTAAGGTCTCTCTAGACTCTGGCCATCAGAGACACGAATTATCAATGAGCAAATCACATACATTTTGCGCATTTAACTGAGACTGTTGTGCGTTCGGCGATAAAAGTTTCATAGAAAAAGTTACATCCGCGGTAAATTCAATAATCTAGGCAATTTTTGCCAACGCTATTCTTCTTAATTGGGAATAACACTGAATTTGTACAATATTGTGTTTTAATAAAACTGTATCCAAACTGTTCGGCTACCAAGAGATGAGAGACAAGCAGTCAACATTCTCTACATTTTCCCTCACAAGAAAAATCGTCAAACTTATTCCATTATTGTGATTTTCCCAAGATGCAAAAAGTACAATGATATTCATGTGTATTAGAGAATAAGTTTTATGGGGTATATGGAACTATCCACATTGATCCTGCTTGATGATTAACCCACAATACAGCAAAGTTCGTAATTGCTTGCAGACTAGCGTTAGTTAGTGCGAGTACCTATTAAGCAAATAATTACAGTCAACTCTCCAACTGGTCCTTACATCACATACGATGTGGCAAAGCACACGTGCTCGTTATAATCGTACCAAACAGGTCCTTATAAAGAGAGTTGACTGTACGCAGATATTTACTCCAATAAAACGGTTTGTTTGGTTCACGCACGCATTTGCATTTCAACGATGATAATCACGACTTTTGGACCAGACAAGAGACTAATCGCCAAGCAATTGTGGGACCAAGACATTAGGAATGGTGCGGTATTCCCCATCCGTACGGTATTACCCTAACCCTATGTCAAAGGATCGAACAAAGCTCTTTGCTTGGGGAGGAGGGATAAAACAATTTTATGCAAGCATTTTATGTAGACTTGTTAAGAGACGAATGGCACTAATCATTCATTACAGTAACTAATTTAATTTCATACCAAAAATCATTATTGCGCACATGTAAATATGGACAGTAAAAAATAAAGATTTCTTTGGGGGTGCGGGGAAAGCCTCATATTTAACCATGATCTCTTTTTACACTCATTACTGCAGATAATCGCTTCTATCACCATTGTCCGATTACTTTGATTACTGTTGTTGAACAAAAAATCCAGTGATAACATATTCATTAATTGATTCATTATTACTATTACGATCGCTGAGAGTATTTATCCCGCCGCTTTTCCCGTGCATCCGTTATTTATTATTATAGGTTAATTGATTTATGACCAATAATAATCATGTATTTCATTGTTACAGCCGGATTATTCAAGAGTTTGCAGATCACGGCGGGATTGTGTTGATGGGGCGGTTCATTATTAATTATCAATTAATTATGTATAATACACTAGAGCGCGAGTGGTTAGAGGATCAAACAGACAATTCAGCGAGGATATGTATTCTAAACACAGTCCCATAGGCTTAACTGCAAGGTCGAAGGATATGTGCAGTCCCGCTGCAGTTCAATATTAGGGTGTACAGATGTCCTTTTCTTGGCAGAATATGTATGCCGGTCGGTGCTAGAGGTTTTTTTTTCTTGGCAGAATATTCGATATATTAATTTAACAAAAAACTTGTAAACGGGAAAATGTGGATCGATTGGTTTGTTGATTTTTGGTACTTCTACTTTTTATTTTAGAGAGGCAAATTATTATTGTGAGATTACCAGTTTGGCACCAGAACATAACCAATATCCTTATGGGTTCTCTTCCCAGTTACATCACTGCAGCGTAATGGTGGCAAATTTAGTAACAGGCTGTCAATGAAAAGGGTCAAATCACAAAGGGTATGTGATTGCTTGGCATGCATTAAGGATACTTTTACGCCTCAACGTATTTTAAATTCACTGTTTGTTGGCGATCAAATGCTTGATTTGGACTTCCTCTAATCAGCGCCCAATGAACCTGTTCGTGGAGAGTCGTTGATAGCATATAATCAGAGGCATTGCCTGTGTGGACATTTCAATTATATTCACATTCATTATGATATCGTACTCTCCGCAAACCCATAGTATCTTAGAATATAATAAAGCGCGCGGAGTCGCCATACGCACATTTCTATTTTATGCTCTGGTGACATTTGTATTCATTGGAATGTTATGTATAGCATATAACGAATATTCCCTATTAGATTCTAACCCGCAGACGATAAGGCAAAATTGTTCATCAGAATCTTTGACGCTCACCATTAACACTACCACCACCGTTAGCCCTATTAAACAACCTGTACTGTCTGACACATTAGACATTCCGGAAATTTACAAAATCCCGATACCACGTAAAGCACATATGCCTTGTCAATCATACCACGAGATAAATGGCATATCGTTCGATCAGCTATGGGAATACCCACCCGTCTCGGTTTTTATTGGAATATTCACCATCGCAACCAAATTCGAGAGACGACAAGTCATTCGCGATCTATACCGAGCGCAACAGAAAACACTCATAGATGATCGAGTAGAATATCGATTCATTATGGGGAAACCAGACTCGCCCCACCTCCAACTTCGATTGGAAATCGAACAAGAAGCTTATGGCGACTTGTTAATATTAAATATTACCGAAAATCTGAACAAGGGAAAAGGGCATGCATATTGGAAATGGGCCGCAAAGACATTTGCAGGCATTCCTGAAAACAAGTCACTCTTAATCGCAAAAGCAGACGACGACGTGTTTATTCATTTTCAGAATCTCGCATTGAATTTGAGACCGCTAGCGCCCGAGTATCTGTATTATGGACATGAGCGGAAAAAAAAGGGTGGTGGCTGGAGGACCGGACTAATGTTTATTTTATCGATGGATTACATAGAGTGGATTGGTAAAACTGAAATTCCCAAAAGATTTATCAAAGGCCCAGAAGATGTTCGAGTATGGGATTGGCTTAGATGGGGAAATTTGCCAAAGGTGGGTTAATGACGATCTTGGTGTCACACCCGTTGAATGTAATCATTTGTATAGTATTAATACATTTTTTGACTCTCTCAAGACAACATGGGTTAATGAAGATTGTTTGTTGTACCAAGACCCACGCTCCACCGAAAAACGGCATTCATGGTTACATAAAGACTATGCCGGGCCGCAAACCATTGGAATGCATGGTCTAAAGAAATCTTTTATGTGGGATGGTGTGATCGACTTGTTCTTTGGTAAAAATCAGTTTACAGATTAAAACACAACACCCTTTGTAAATATGAATTTGGTAACGCGACGGCGGAAATGGTGTTTACCCGTTATGAGATTTTCGTAGTATAGTCTTAATATATTAGAATAGATTTCTATTCTTGGTTTGAGTAATGAATAAACTTGGTTAGAAATGGTTTGTGGTGGTGGAAATACAGTTCAAATTATTATTGGGGCACTGCGCAAAACCTAATAGTTAACGTTCGTAATTAGTAAATGACAATATGCAAAAAAAGCGGATTTAATGAAATTTGCTTACAGAACTAATCTAATGAAATTTGCTTACAGAATTAATTTAATGAAATCTGCTTACAGAACTCACTTCTTTCTACCGCTTCCGTTGCATTCTTGCATTTACTAACTATGGGTAAATTTCTCCGCAATTCACTTTGTCTAATTTATATTAATAAAGCTAATTATGATATCAATCTCTTGATCATCACCCCTGATCGTCCAAAATGAGCTCTAGTTTAAGTTATCTTCAGACATGCTTGATAACTATCTGCACTTACGAACAGTATCTTGCAGATGGGAGATTGCAACACATAACGACAAACATTGCCTGAAACATCAACACATAACGATAAACATTGCCTGAAACATCAACACATAACGACAAACGTTGCCTGAAACATCATCATAGTATTTCTTGCAGTGAAAATCCACAGTCTTTTCTGTAAGCTATACTGTTGCTAATTCGGTGTGTATCTGACATAAATATTGGCAACACGGAAGTGTCATTTATGATATGAAGATAATGACAATGAACCCTATATCGACTACACCCTCCCCCATTTACATGCAAGAACGTGCGCTCAGATGAGACTCTACGCGAACAAATTAATTTAGTTTTAGCGGGAGGCCTTGAAAGCAAAGAACCATTCAACCATCACATGTAATATTATTGGAGACAATCCGCCTAACTTGTCATTGGAGAGGCACGGTGATTTTAATAAACAACTTACATTCCGAAAAATCGGCCCGTGCTAAAGAGTGTTTGAATGGCATCAAATTCTTAACGGTTCGTAATGGACATTCAATCATTCTTACGATACATACTCGAAAGAATCAAGCCTTGGAAGAAGATTTTTATTCCCAATACCAAACTATACGTTATTGTGCCAATTGCTAAGACTTCTCGAGCAACACACTTTGTTTTGGGGGAGGGGAGGTTCGAACTAGAAATTTAGTGTACTATCATCATCACCATAATAATAATAATGATAATGATAATAATAATGATAATAATAATAATAATAATAATAACTACGTTTGAGCATTGATCAAATGTAGGTCATTTTTGTTGTACGCCCTAAATAAGTAACTTCACTTACAAATCGAATCTGATTGGTCAGAGAACGGTTGACGCTGTAAAGTGCATCAGGAATGCATGTAGTGACATTTGCAACTCCGCGCTTGATGCTAAATTAAACAAATAAACAAGCTTGATATTGAAATAACACTTCGCTCATTTCCAATGCCTAACGTCACAAAGTCTTCCAAGCCCTACGTGACGATACATGGCAGCAACAGACCCAACTTCCTGTCTTCCTGGTTGTTTCTTTGGGTATTCCGTATTTTGCTAATCCCAAAACAAAAATTAAACGACGAAAACTTTGTTTTGCAAGATTCGGAAAAAGCTGTGAATGTAGGAAATAAGCTGGAGACGCAGTGGAATGAGGAGAGAGAACGAGCACGCGAGAATAATAGGTTCGTTTTACTTGTTTGTTTTATGATTGAGAGAAGGCCTCGTATGTCAACCGGAGAGTGATCAGACTTTTAGTCTTTGTGCTGGTTTGTTCGTAGTATCGGCCAAGTTTCTGGTTCGAGTGTAGTGACGGACATGCAAACGGCAGTGATTGTGATTGTGATAACCTTAAAGATAGTGTAACCGAGTTTGTCTTTTCCACCCATATAGTAAACCATCAATACTCAAAACCCTGATAAAGACTTTTGGCGCGTATTACGCACTACTGGGATTGTATAAAGTGTTTTGGATCATATTTATGTACATCGGAACATGGTATCTCGTGGACCAATTATTGCTTCACATAGAGCAAGGAAGGGTTTCGTTGTTATCCGGACATATTTATGCACTTGGTTTCTTTCTCTGTGCACTTTTCTCCAGTATATGCATCAACCAGTTGATTGCAGAATGTACAAGAGTCGGTGTGCAGGTAAAAAAAATGAATCGGGAATGAAAAATCGAGTGAATGGGTAGTTTGTGAATATTGGGCTAGAAGACTATGAACCAAATAAGAAATAGCGCTACTGCTTGTGGAGTTGGTCATAAAAGTAGGAAATATTCAAAGTTTTACAAATATCCTATTTTCCTATAGGTTCGCGCTGCTTTGATGGTCATGATCTATCGTAAATCTTTGCGCCTTGGTTCTGTTCCTGGTGGTATAAGCGATGTTGGTGTGTTATCATGTCCTCTTGTGTTTTTCTATTGTTACGTCCACTTGAACATTGTCGATTTGAATTGTAATCGAACATGTCTAATACAATTATTACTTTTGCATTAGTCAACTTGTTATCTAATGACTGTAACAGGTAAAACCTTCATTTATTGTCTATTTCTATTTCTATTTTTATTGAGACCCACTTGTACTAAGCATTGGCGATGACAAAAAAATTTGTGTAGAATTGCAGAGGCTTTTGTCAATTTTCACTTTTTGTGGGGTTCAGTTTTGGAAATGTTTGGTAAGTCATGGTAATAAGAGTGCAAACGTCGATGTCCTTCCTACAATGTTTGTATACGTACTAACAGTAACCAATTGTATTTGCAGTTGTTATTGCTCTATCATGGGTGGAATTAGGTTTGGCTGCTCTACCAGGTACAGTAATATTATCCCTGTTGTCGTGATAAGCTGATAAGAATCTCACATTATTCAATCCCTGCAATACAGCAACTGTGATAATAATTGTGATCTTCCCACTTCAATCGGTGTTCGGACGTCTCATTTCCAGCATTACAAATTCAATCACTAACATTACATCATCTCGAATCCACCTCATGTCCGAGATCTTAACCGCCATTAAGCTCATAAAATTCTATGCATGGGAATCCTACTTCTCTGAGAAAGTAATCAGCGTCCGTGAGAAAGAACTTTCTCAACTACTTCACGTTCTTGTGGTGAAAGTATGGACGTATTGTATCATTTTTGATGCACCAGTACTAATGATGCTGGGTGCTATTTGTGTAAAGGCGTTTCATGGACATGATGAAATAAAATCAAGTGTTATTTTCACGTCACTGTCTTTATTCAATACACTCAGGTGGGTATTTACTTTTGACACGTCCCATTTTGTGTTACTCGAATGCATTACAGTATTTGTGTTTGTGTAGCTGCAACAACAAATATTCTTTATAATATTACTATATATTCATCGTTTGATTCGCTCATTAAGGAAAAATAGAAGACATGACTACCAACAGAGAATCTAACATGCATGACATGCTCACTTTACATTCACAGATATCCACTCATCATGCTTCCAATTGCAATCAGAACAACACTCGGTGCGTTTGATTCATTTGATCGTCTGGACAAATTCTTCCAAGAACAAGAGTTAGAATCAAACACGTTAGATGAAAATGGTATAATAGACGATGATCCTACTCTCCGCATTGCCATTGAAAATGCCGACTTTGTTTATGGTGACAACGTCAAACCTACTCTTCGTTTCCTCAATATGAGAGTAAAACAAGGACAATTACTTGCTATAGTTGGAGATGTAGGAGCAGGAAAGTCATCTATACTTGCTGCTATCATGGGACAAATACACAGGAGCGCTGGTACTAGAAGGATAAATGGATCGATTGCTTATGTACCTCATGATTCATGGTTGCTTAATACCACCCTGAGGGACAATATTTTGTTTGGGAAACCATACAATGCGAAAAAATACGAAGAAGCTCTGTACGTGTGTGCATTGAATAAGGATCTGCAGCTATTGCGAGAAGGTGACTTGACCGAAATTGGCGATCGAGGAGCTAATTTGAGTCTGGGTCAGAGACTGAGAGTTAGTCTAGCACGTGCGGTATACTGTAATGCAGATATTGTGCTGTTGGATGATCCATTGAGGTATGTAATTACTGATTACGTTGGAAACAGACTATTATATGTTGGTGTATTGGTTTTGACAAGGAATTGCTCGTTTCTAGTGTAATGGAGGCGAGTGTAGGAAAGCACATATTCTCCGAATGCATTGAAAAAATTCTCAAGGTAAGACAAATATGAACAGAAAACCCACCAGTTATTTTTAACTCTCGAGATGCTCGCAGTGAATTAACAAACACTATGTTATGCAGGACAAAGCCGTCGTATTCGTAACAAATCAACTACAGGTGTGTATATATCAACTACGGCATATAATTTACTGTCTATATTCGTGCAACACTATAAACGTTACATTGAATTGCATGCTTTACTAGTACTTGTCAAAATGTCATTACATAATGGTAATAAAAGACGGCACCAGTGTCAAAGAAGGGACATACGAAGAACTGATCAAGGATGTGGATCTTGCCTCGTTAATCGGCGAATACGTGGAGATAGAGGACCCTGATCAAGTCGACGAGCTCTTGAGCAACGTCCAATTAGAAACCGGCTATGCAGAAGAAACTAGTGAAGAGCTTGAAACCGTTGTCATTGTAGATGCTGAAAATCCACCAACGGAACGGAATCTTAGTTATGCACCCACGTCCCCAACAGATGAGCCAAGAGTATCAAAAACCATTGATAGAGAAGGTCAGACTTTACAGGGTCTAAGCATAAACGAGCGCACATTATCAACGGCGATTGAACGCCACAATACCGTCATTCTTAGCGGCGCAGGAAAAGCCAGGATAATGGGAGGTCAGGTTAATAGAGAATTGAATGCTACGGCCATGGCAGTCGAAAGAAATCAACTTACTATACATAGCGTGACTGGGCGGGACGGGATTGCCCCGATGTATGATAGTGGACTGAAATCGAGAAGAGGACAAGATGGACACGTTGGCTTTAAAGTTTATTTGGACTATATGAGATATTCGACAGGACTGGGAATGTCGATAGCAGTTATTTTATTATTCTTTTTAATTCATGCTCTGCGAATTTTTGGTGGTACGTGTCAACATAAACTTTCGATCTTTGACTCATCACTAGACAATCGAACGCTGCTGAAAATACGTATGTTGATAATAACACGCAGCTCTCTTATTTACAATTAGATTGGTGGCTTTATAAATTTGTCGATGGCACTGACGTTATGTTGGCAGTTGCTATATACGCCACATCAGTTGTAAGTTTAATGAGAATATTGCTCGACTATGTCTTGGTTGCGTTAGTATGCTAACTTTTTACTAACCTCTTATTTATCAGGTCGTCTTTGGTATTGGCGTCTTTATAAGAGGTGTCTGGTTCGCTGTATTAGTAGGCAATAAAAGTATGGATTTGCATGACAGTACGTTCGGGGTAAGTTTGATTTTGGGTTGATCTGTTATCGTCTTGTCGTAAGCATATTACTAATTGCGTATTATTGCGTTTAGCGTATCTTACTTGCTCCAATGTCATTTTTTGACATTACACCGCTTGCGAGGATATTAAATGTCTTTGCCAAACATCAATATCTTGTCGACGACGTATTGACGGACAATCTGTTCCAAGTAGGTGTCTTGTAGGTTATACATTGAATAAGGTGATCGGTTTGTCTGATGGTCAATGTTCTTTTAACATCCCCTATAGTTCCTGTCATTTCTTCCACTTGTTCTTGGAGTGACGATATTCGTAATGGTACTCATTCCGTGGATGTCGATAGTTGCGGTTATATTGGCTTTCTTTGTTTGGGTTTTGATCTACTGTTCAAGCGAGGTAGAGGAGCGATTCAAACAACTTGAAGGTAAGGCTACTAGCAAATTGGATTTAGTCATTCTTTATATAACTTAACGATAACTTAACCCATATATGCCCATTCTCTACTTTAGTCAATAGTAAAGCACCTATATTTGCTCATTTATCCGCTTCACTTGACGGTCTCGCCAGTATTCGAGTTTATAATGTACAATCGAGATTCGATGAGCAAAACATGAACAGGATTGATGCTAATAACAAGGCTTTGTTTGCAATGATGCAAGGTATAATTTGCATTCGAGATTGCTTTCCAGGGATGGGATTAATTACTGACGTTATATAATCAACTGTTATATCTATTAGTCAAGGCATGGCTCTCTTTGTATATAGACGTTCTTACGTCGCTTTTCATATACGCAACTGCACTCTTTATTGTCATATACCCTGACGAGGAGTTTAGCACGCCATCTATTTCTGGTCTGGCTATAACGAATGCATTCCAATTGCTAGTATTCACCCAATGGATGATTCGGAGCGGACGTGATGTTGCCGTGACGATGGATAGCACTAAACAATTACTCTATTACAGACAAAACATTCCTGCCGAGGTATTATTTGGTTTGATATAGCGCTTAATGTTAGACAAGAGATTGTTCCGACACTAAATTTATTTATGCCTTTGTACTAGCGCCCTGCCATCATCGACAGTAATCGTCCTCCACCAAACTGGGGTGAACGGGGAGAGGTATGTACAAAGAGAATTTACTATTTGAACATTATATGGTAACTGACACTCTGCTTTTTGTTATTAGATTGAGTTTAAACACGTTATATTGTCTTATAATCAATATGGCGTGGCAGTGCTGAAAAATATATCGTTCCATATCAGACCACAAGAGAAAATTGGAATAGTAGGCAAAACTGGATCAGGTAGACTATCAGATGTGAGATATTGTTATTGCTGGTGTATTATTGCGTCTCATTCATTTCTTTTTGACTTTTAATAGGCAAATCAACACTGCTTGTCAGTCTCCTTCGGATAGTAGAGCTAACCGAAGGTCAAATATTGATAGATGATGCTGATATTAGTGTAGTAGGCCTAAAAGATCTTCGTAGCAAAATTGCCATAATTCCGCAGGGTAAGTCAGGACATGCTTTTTCTCCCTTCTATCTTGGCGAATCGACTAACTTTATAATGCTCACAAAACAGAACCAGTGATATTTGTTGGCACCATTCGCTCCAACCTCGATCCGTTCAATACCTGCACAGATGAGGAAATATGGGAAGCACTCAAAGCAGTACATCTGGATGATAAAGTTAATACCATGTCAGATAAATTAAGGACTACAGTCTTGGAAAATGGAAAAAACTTTTCTCTTGGTCAACGACAGCTATTCTGTATTGCACGCGCATTATTAAAGAAGACAAATATTCTTATATTGGATGAGGCAACAAGTGCAGTTGATGCTCAGACGGATGTCCTAATACAAGAGACTATAAAAAAGAATTTTGCAGATCACACTGTCCTGACAATAGCACATCGATTGGTAAGGATGGGTTAACGACAATACATATGGGCAGTAGAGTGCGAGATTGAAATACTTATGCTCTTATTTTTCATACAGAATACTATTATGGAAGCAGACAGAATACTCTGTCTTAACGAAGGCCGAGTAGTTGAATTCGATACCCCGCTTCGCCTACTCGACAAGCCCGACGGCTTCTTCCACCAACTAGCGACCCGTAGTGGGCCGGAAGTTACAGAACGGCTACGCAAAATTGCTCTTAACCATCTCTCGGATAATCATTCCTCTTCTTCTCGAGCAGATTCAATGCCGCTCCTCCCAATCGGTCTAAATGATTTGTTTCATCAAATGCAGTAATGAATAATTTGTACGTTTTGTATAATTAGTGATTGTACACATTTTTAAACATTATTATTTTTTTTGGTTAGTAGGCAGTTTGTTTATTTTAAATTACCCGACGATTTATATATGCTCGCTGTACTTTCTGTAGTCATTTTGTGCCAAGGCTGCCGCGTACATGCAATATTTGTCATCACTCCCCTCGATTTGTAATATTTTCCTTCTCAGCCGCATATAAAGATTATTATATGACAAAAAAAATGTAATGGTGCTGCGAAGAAAAGAAAGGGCAGCAGTCTCGCGACTGCTGGGAAGAATGGCCGTATTTATATATATTATTAATACTAATTAATATAGGCATAGTCAGAAGCGTGCCTTTAGAATTTTCTCTTTTATTCGTAAACGTCTTGTAAAATATATGGTTTACACTTCAAGCGTCTTGACTCTCAACCGCAAAATGGCTTCAAATTATAGTCAATATCTCATTTGTAATTATAATTGCCAGTGCAGTATCCGATCCCATGATTTTCTAATAAATGCTTTTTCATAACTAAGGGTTGATTGATGAAGTCCACGTGACTCCCTAAACATATTTTAAAAACTTGTTCATAGGCAAGGAATATTTAGACTTTAAACGACAATCTGGTGGTGCATGAAAGAGGGTCAAGTAATACAGGCAATTCAGCCATTTTCTGGTGCAGCAATACGCTGCATCTTTGATCCTCTTCGGTCTCACCCCCACCAACCGACCTAGGAAAAAAGCCACCCTTTTTCTTAGCTAGTGAATAGACTGACCATTACTTGCGCGAATTTTAAACTTGTATTTTTTTGCATCGGGAATCGAACTGACAACGTAAGCCTTTGTTGTGTGCGTCGTAAATGAGATGTACGTTTTGCTTGCAAGGTTGCGTGGATTCTCGTGGATTCTCGTGGATTCCGAAACTTTATGCTTTCAAAAGTATGTTTTTATCGTTAGTTTCGATTTTTATTTGTCATAAAATTCTATGTGAATGCCAATCATAAATAAAATCAACACCGTTTTACTTGCATTTAATACAGTCCTGGAAAAAAAACAATAACGGCAATCAGCAACCGTGAATCTTGCAAAGCAAGTAGTCACTTTTTTTTTTGAAGAATTCAGTTGCGTTTTAAAAAAGTTGATGAAAATATTAATTGTTCATGTTTCAATGCTGTAAAATTTCGGTGTGCGAACAAGTTATAACCCGATGCAAAAATATATGCCATATTTCAAATATATTTTTTTACTATGAAAATTAATCTTTTAGTACTAATTAAACCTATTTACAATAATAATATTTTGAAAGCCATTGTTACTCGAGAAGTTGTCTGGAAAACTCTCATCAGAAAGCACGTGAGGGACCCATTTGCACATACTTTCTTGACAGAAAGTTCATTATGCAAGATGGTTTCAATACTTCCAGTTGAGATGGGTTGGGAATGACTTTCTGAATCCTCTCAATGCTGATATGGGGGTTCATTACTTGTAAGGTCTTTAATGATATTAACGTTCAAAGGTGTAACAGCTTCGCGGGGATATCCAGAACGGGGTGCATCTTCGATGCTTGATTGGCCGGCCTCGAATGCTTCAATCCAGCGGTAAATAGTACGTTTGGATAACGCCCCAGTCCCTTCAGCTATGACTAACTCTGTGAATGTCGTCCGTTTTTCCAGCACACCCAGATATAGTATTGTTGATTTTCGCGAGTAAAATTTTCTATTGTTTTCAGTAGACAAATTCTTTCTCAAACTTTAATTAATATAATTATTTACGGAGCTGCGATGATCAGTGGTTGCTGAGATATTTACACTGTGTCAAAATTGTTTGAACCACCCACGTACACCACCCACGTACACCACACACGTAATAACAAAATTCAAACCGACAATCTCCATTTATTATTTTTCCGGGGGAATTATTGGAGTATTTACTGGTATCGTTCTCGGCCTTTTGCTAATGGCATAATTTGTAATGGTCGACTTAATTAAGACTAGAATGTCTAGAAGAGTTACAAACAATGACAAACTTGTCAGCGAACAAAATATATTCGTTGAATATTGAAACATTGTGGAAGGATCTGAGACAATTATACAAAAACCAAAGTTTTTCATATACCAAGATTATTGGCGGAGGAAAGGCCGTTCCTGCTTACGATAAGAAATTTCTACATGAAAAAAGCATTGGGTTGACAAAGAAAAAAAAATTAATAATAGCGATAATCGTATTATTAATGATGGTTACAATTAAAAAGATAATCTTGCACCAGAGTGACCAAAGAAAAGTTATACTCACTTCCTCCCGTGCAATCGCATTGCTATAATGAAAATAATAGAGTTATGAAAAATCCAATAACGGTTACGTTATTTTGATGCCTGCATTAAAGCAGTAAAATGTAACCAAAGTAGATCAGTATTGAGCAGATAAAATAATATAATGTGACAGACAATTGTTATTGTGGCGTTCAACAGTTTTAAACCCTGAAATCTTTCGCAAAATGTCTCATATACCATTGTTGTTGGAAGAAAGTTCATGCACATTGAGCAAAAGATTTTCCCAGACTATTAGCACACACACACACTCTCTCTCTCTCTCCATTCATGTCTAATGCAATAAACAAATATTTGAGACCGTGATATGTTGCTATAATCGTGTTTGACCATCGCAAAAACGGTAAGGCCAGTACGTTTCAACCGATATATGAGTGGTAAGCCAATAAAGTCGTACAAATATCGAAATAATTGTCCTTTATAAATACTCGTATGTTTACGTTATTAAGAGTTTTATTATTGCTGACTCTTGGCCGCTAAGCTAACTTCATAATTTTCTCGTACAGCGCTATGTTCAATTTGTCTGGATTTGTTGTAGCGCTGTGTGTCATTGTTTGTTTTCTTGTATCCAAACCTTATGTATTATATTAATCCTTGCCCACGTAAACCCCCCCGTTATTTAGAGTTTGGGGTGGGGGGTAAAGACAAGCGATAACGTGTCGAGTTGACAGTCGAATTAGCCCCATTCCTCGACCGCCTGTTCGTATACAACAGTCGCCATTGCTGCATTTCCAAAAAAAATCTCATGTGAACAGATGGCGATATCTCGGCCGAAAGCCAATTGGTCATGTTCGATCGCTTGTACGATGCTCGGTGTGTGTTCGTATTAGTATCGCATTATATCAGATCCGCCGAGTAACGGTACAATCAGCTCGAATGCTGTTAAACGTGTATCCATATAATCCAAATATTGCGAATGGTCTTTTCTATAGTATGACAAGTAGATGTGTTCATTCACTAGGAATTTCTGTTTTCAGTTTTTCGGCATTCAACATTCGTGTAGCTCGAGCGTTGATTGGTGTTGATTTTACTAACCATATTTAGGCTGTGACAACCATTGTGCTACCATGACAATAATCTGGACAATAAATCATGGGGTGACTTTTTAGTCTTTAGTATTATAAGTTATAAATAGTGTTGACCGTTGAGTCATGTTACATAATTTCTATACATAGTAACACATCAGTTTTCAGTTGGCCTCCGTCATTTTTCGTTCGTCTTGAAACTGCTAAATTCAAACGACATGATATAAACAGACAATAAAACAAGCCAACAGTATCAGTCTCAGTACTACTAGTATTGGTTATAGTGTGCAAATCTTGCTAACAATCCGTCTGTCCGCTCTTTCCTTTTTCACTCATTCGTGGCCATACATATTTTCCTGCTATGATTATCCATGCCTCCTTGTCTTTGCTGACGTTGTTTAAGTCTCTCTTTATGTTTTGCTTGGTTGCTTGCTGGTTTGCTCTTGTCTACCATTCCTTGTCTGATTGACGCTAGTGTGTGCTATTTCTGCCCAAACGAGGTAAACAATTCAATTCTCATATCAATGTGTGGCTCAGAACGTAACAGTCGGTATTACGTAATAAGAATTAGGGCCGTCTTGTCGAACATGTCGTACATAAACTTTAGAGCCAGTTTGCTTTTCGAAAAAAAAAAAAAAAAATTATGCGCAAATTTTACCTCCCCAAACCTCCTTAATTATAATATTAACCCTAATACAATATCTTTTGCTGGGCGTGTGAGTGGTAGACTTTGGCTTTTTTCTGTTCCTTTATGTAATTATTAATTTTGTAACCGGGGCCGCACTGAATTTTCGTGTGTTACGTGGCTGAATACGGTCGATTTCACATATTTTATAAGTGTGTAACGTGTTATGTACCATTGCACTACAGCTTTGTAACCGTAATGTCAGATAGATAATGTAAACGGGGGGGATAAAGACGTGGACAAGGAGAGGTGTTTTCTCTTCTCCATAGGTTGTAATCAACCCAGTGGAAGAACATAATCTATTTTAATGTTTCTTTTATTTAATATTCTGTATTTACGTAATTCATGCATTTGCACCCCATGCGCATTGACGGTATTACTTGTCTTTCGAATAGATGTAACATCATTCACGGGCGAAACCCCTTGACTCGCCACACCTGAAACCGAACACAATAATGTCGATAACATTGTTATTGTAATTATAGCACACATCCATTATGTCTACTTTGTTACATTTATTTATATTGTGTCTTGCAGTATGACTATTATTGAATGTCCTTGTTACTCTATGCAATTTCCAGCATATTTAATTTCCACGCATCTGCAATTTCGATTCAACTCCTATTCAATCGCTTGTTAAAACTTGACATTTCGAGAAACGCACTTCTTCGTTCTTCATTCTTCCCACTCCATTTCTCGTCCTTCACTTTAACTTCTCCTCACCCACCCGTTACGGTTTCCACATACTTTCCTTATTCCGCTGTACAAAATATCAAAACACTCTCACACCGCTTCGGAAGCTGGCTCCTTCTTATTATTTATTGTACTTCTACATATACAAAAATAAAACATACCTCTTTTCGCTTTTTTTGTAAACATAGACTACTATCCCAGTAAACTGTATAGCAGAAACTTTATTATTAGTCTCTAATTTTAATAGTCATATCGAACCTAATATTAACAACCACCGAAAACCATGGGTGCTGGATGTTGTAAAGAGGAGGAAATCGATTTTGATGCTGAGGGTAAGTGCTCTCTACAATAATTCAACGTGTTGCCACAATAGCTGTAAACATACAGAAAGAAGCCTCGTGGGACAGTACATGGTGATGGTCGAGGGATTACCCTCTACTTGGACACTCTCAGAGCAATGTGGATAGTGGTGGGGAAGCAACATAACTTGCGAGAACTCGGAAGGGAAAGGGTTGTGCGAGAGCAAAAGACTTTTGTCGAGCGAATAACTGGAAGGCTTGTTTATGGGTGGGGCGACTATTAAAGAGAAGAGAAAAGATATATATGAAAAAGGAATTCTGCCAGCTGTATGCGTGGATAATCTTTTAATTGTCCTCTCTCTTGTTAGTCTAAGCAGACAATCTGCTTATACAAGTTGTATGCTCAAGGACATATATGTTCTCACGCATAATCCCCCTATCTCGTCTCTAGTTCCCCAGCCGTAAATAGTTTTTTGTCTCTCAATCCACCACTCCCATCTCAAAAGGTTTAATGCAATGTTGCTCATACCCCTAACTAATATACACATATTTATCAAATGACTCTAATTGTAGAGTCTTATTCTGTGAACTTGAAATACTTACCATTCTACCTGTTTTGGAATGTTTATAGTGGAATTGTCACACTTTCATTTACTAAGATCCGTAGGGAAAGGAGCTTTCGGCAAGGTAACCCTTTATGCAAGCCTTCATTCTATATTCTTCAAACAAGACGTCTTTAATAACACCCATTAAAACTATCTATTTAAAGGTCCGCGTTGTCCAACACAAAAAGTCTAAAACGCTCTACGCTTTAAAATATATCAACAAAGCAAAATGCATAAAAATGCGAGCCGTCGAAAACATTATTCAAGAACGACGACTGTTGGAAGAAATAGAGTTTCCCCTCGTGTGTAATCTTCGCTATGCATTCCAAGACGATGAGAATTTGTTCATGATTCTGGACTTGATGCTTGGCGGAGATTTGAGATTCCATTTGGAGAGGCAGGGGCCGATGAACGAAGAAGTGGTGAAATTTTACGTCGCGGAAGTGGCGCTAGGATTAGATTATTTGCACTCGAGAAAAATTATTCACAGGTAAATAACGAGTGTTAACTGGCTGGCCCTCATGCAATTATCAAGTGTTTCGTTATATCCATACAATCCATACAATCCATACAACCGGCTAACTGATTGCTTTTTTTCTCCCCGGCATCGCCTCTTTAACAGAGATTTAAAACCTGATAATGTCCTTCTCGACGAGAAAGGTCATGCTCACTTGACAGATTTTAACATTGCTGTGCATTTCAATGAAAAAAAACCTTTGACGTCTGTTGCTGGATCAATGGCATACATGGCTCCCGAAGTTTTAATGAAAAAGGGATATTTGGGTTGGGTGGTT
>CAJVPI010000415.1:0-31181 GCA_910592345.1 Paraglomus brasilianum
AGCGGTGGTGAAAAACGTCGTCTATCCATAGCGATAGCATTAGTTGGGGATCCAACTGTAGTCTTTTTTGGATGAACTCATCGCCAGACTTAATCCGGAAGTTAGACGTTTGATCTGGAATATCATCAGCGAGGCATTCGAAGAGACAGGAGTTTTTTCAAGGGTTATCATTATGGCCTAAGGAGCGTTAAGATGTATTGACCACAATTAAGACTGAAGGAGAAGTATGGTCGAGGTTTTAAATTGAGCTTTTCGGGTCAAGCGGCAAACATGGGGAGAGCTATTGGGTATGTTGGGTATTGTATGGCTTTTGGTACGATAAATATAGATTAGTTTAACTTGACTTTTGATACTTTTCTTAGCTTCATTGAGTCATCACTTCCATCAACAGCAAGAAGGCTTCCGTAACTTATGAATTCTCGCCAGAGCCTGGATTGATTTCTCGACTATTCAAACGAATTGAGAGCGATGAAAGATATTTTAGTGTGTGGATGATTGGGTTTTGAGTCAAACAACGTAACAAGTTTTTTCCGAATATTGAATATAACAGAAACCAACTGTCGTCCCATTCTTCGATTCCAGTCTAGAGGAAGTTTTCTTAAAGATTAGTTTTCGGATGCACGGTCGGCAAATTTGACAATAACTCAGGTCTAATATGTAAGTTGATGGTTGGGTAATTGGTGGTTGAGTGATTGGTGGATGAATAATTGATGGTTGAGTGATTGATGATTCAGTCATCAATGCATTGAGTAGTTCTTTAACTGTTTCAATTACTGGGCGTTTGTTAGGGTCTTCATCCCAGCATTTGGAATATACATAGATCAATATAATTTTCAGGGGTTCCAGGAAATGAAGAATCACGAAGACCATCCAATCTGTATATCACAATTTCATAACCCTCCACATGGGATTTTCCCACTTGAAATCTCCCAAAGTATTACTCCAAGACTGAAGATATCTGATTGTTTCCCACATTTATAAGATTTGTTTTTAAAGGAAAATGGATCTATGTATACAATATTCCCCCACCTTTTGATGTGGACATAGTCTGCTTGATAGTATTAGACAGCCCAAAGTCTGTTATCTTTGTGATACCTTCTTGGATTAGAATATTTGTTGAAGACTATCTCCAGTGAATAATAAAGTATTTAGTTTGAATTAAATAATCCCATATGAAGCTCTGTTCATCAACACATACCAAGTCCTTGTGAATAATATTGAGGTTATGTAATACAGTAATCCCCAAAGCCAGCTCATATATCATAGAAGTGTTTCTCCAAGTGATCACCATCTGCATATTCAAACACCTTTCTGTTTTTTATGAAATAGGGTAGGGTAGAATAAGATATAATTATTATTATTCCAGAATGCTATATCTTGGCCTTGTATATGTCGTGTATAAACCGTATAAATCCTGTCAAAAGTACCCCAAAAGTGAGATGGCCCCTAAAAATCTTTCTATGTAATATATTAACAATGTAATTTTATTTTTTCAACTGATAATGATAACGCCTAATAATATTAAAAGTACACACTTCAATTATTCTTACAATTAACGCTAATTTGGTGACATCGGTTTTTTTTGCTTTTCTACAACCACATCGTGCATGCGCCCGCCTCTACAATCGACCACTGCTCGATACGACACTTTGGGCTCTTGCTGCCTCTCTCAATGTTACTTGTCGCTGAGGTATATCATTTACCTCAAATTCGGCTGTTTCCACTAAATTCAAGTCATTGCATCCATAATATCCAGCCGATACTTTCTATTTGTTTTTCGATTATAGTAATGGCCGATCCATAATGTGTCGACCGATACGTGGAATTAGAACAGTGACTATAGATACAACTTGAAAATCTCTGTCGACCGATTTTCCTTTTGAGAGGAGCCGACCAGACGTGTTCCATTCAGCTATCTTCCTTAAATATATGAACCGAATTCAAAAATAATTATATAAAAATAATTAGTGGATGGGTACATTTGATTATGGGGTGTAGCAACTACTACTTCTTCTTCAGAAAATTCGTCAGGTTTAGTACAAATGTGCAGTATATAAAATATGATTTGCTGCGTGACTATAAATTTTGCATTTTTTGTTTAGTATTTAATGTTAAATGTAATTACCGGGTTCTTCAATTTCCTGAGCTAAACTCTCGGCTTCATTTGTCCGCCTTAGAAATCTCTCTTTCCATTTGCCCATTTCCTCTTTGTTTATTTCACACATTCTTAAAGCATCTCTAATTCGTTTTACACCGACTCCGTCGGAAAATTCTTCTTGTAACCCAAAATACATAATCCACATCACTCTAAGCCTATTCTATGGGACTATAAATTTGCTGTTTCAAAAAAGTCTGTCTCTGTACATTGGCTCTTCGAACTATCGGGCGGTCTAGGTTTTGGGCAACTTACATTTGCCTCCGACTCTGTGATAGGAAATAATTATATAATAAGGATGACGCAGAACAAAAGTTACAAATGATTTTATAATGCTATGGTTATACAATAAAGATAATTATGAATGAAAGTTACGAATGGTTTTAATATTGTTAAACATCGATCATAGTAACAGCGAGGATGTCAATTATAATTATTACATAACAACGCTGGGCCGACAAAGTTACATATAATTTGAGATTTTGTAACAGCGGTCATAATAACAACGAGAATTTAATATTAGATAATGAGCCGTTAATACACTTACCCGAAATAAGCAACGGACCCCCTTTAATTTTAGTTTGCAGAAAGCATTACATAATCAGTTTTTTCTCTAAAATTTTCATTAAGCATATGGATCGGTTGCTTTCTATTCATTCCTTTGAACAATTTACTTTAATTATTGTTGGGCTTTGTGATCTAAAGATCCAGGACGACCACTTCTTGACACTGTTTGCATGCTTTTTCCATTGCGATGGTTATGAATCGTTTGCGTAATTGTTGTTTTAGAAAAACCCAACATTTTATTAATGTTGTTTCGAGAAAAACCAGCTTTATGAAAGCCGATAATTTGGTAACGTTCACTTTCAATCAAGTCAGAATTCTTAGGTATCTTGATATCTTGTTGATTTAACGAACTTGACGTGTGTTCATATATTGGTCAACTTGAGTTTTTATTTTGTAAACAATCGACAATTAACAGACGTGACGCGTAATTTGTTCTACATATCTACAAGAACCTAGGCTACAACATATAAAAAATTTGGAATAAATTATTATGTATTGTATTCTACAAACTAAAATTAAAGCGGGTCCGTTACTTATTTCGGGTGGTATTTCTTATCAAAACGTTATAACAAAGACAAAATTACGACAACAACAACAACAACAATAATGACAACAATGACAATACAAACAATACAACAAAGGAATTGGTATTTCAGTGTAACATCAGAAACAGGGGGGTCTATATGGATACGGCTTTATATTCAGACAACATATTAATAAGAAGCAAAAATAGCTTATGCTTGGTAAAACACAAGAGTTAGGGTTATTATTATTACAATACGTCTTATATTACACAACTCATAACGTTTGTTACATGTTATTTACATTTTATTGATTTATCTGTAGAACAAAATTAAAATATAATTTTTGCAAACATTCTACACAAGTATTGTAAAATGAAGATTAAACATCATTTTTGCTCTTCGAACGGTGAAAATTTAATGTTAATTCAGAAAAATTCCCTACATTCAATTCACGGGTTCTCGATGGTTTCTATTTTCGAAAATTTTTGGTCTGATTTGTGTTTGATCTTCAGCATGGTCTTGACTTGCAGTAGTAGTAGATGATATGAGTAATCTTATCATTGAAAGACTTTTAAAATTTCACTAATTGAGGGGAGAATGGTGATTATCTAGTGATTTATTATAAACGGCTTCTTTGTTCAGGAGAAAGGTGTATACACCCCCTGCCAAAAATATAAGCACAACACCAAATTTTCTATTAAAACATATTAAACTCATTCACATTTAATTTTGAAAATCTCTATTGTCCATACGTATTGTGTATAATGTCGTGCCGACTATCGCGGGAAAGCAGGTAATAATCGACACTTGGAATTTAGCTAGTATCGACGGAGCGTGGTGCCTCCTCCTTCTAGTTAAATTTCTGGTTTACAGTTAGTGACCTCGTCAATTCAAGGCTTTCCACTTACGAACTATTTCATCGTAGAATGACGTTAATCCTAGATAAGTAGTCGCTCTCGAGTGTATCGTCGGTTATTATCGAGGAATTAATCCGAGGTACAATGGTGTATAAATCATAATAATGCGCATCTACATAACAATTATAATTAATTATCGTAATTTGCCACTCGAATAATCGCGGGACAAGAGGCGATTATTCTTCATCGATATAGGAATTAACGGTTTCTCAGCTATACCGATAAGTTACCAGGCCAGGGAATGAATCATTAACAATGTATTTCAGAATATAAAGAACTACTCATTTATTTACAATAAAGAAATCGAGAGTAATTAGACATGCACTTATTGACTGACTATTTATTTAACTGAAATCTACGCTACTTATATATCTTTCGAGCGACTAATTGATCTATTTTTAGCAGCTACCTTTAGTAACGTCTACATGATGTTCGTACTCCCACAATGTTTGTACCCCTTACTGAAAAATTCCGCAGCTGCGCTGGTGCTACGGTTGTCGATCGCATTGGTTGTTGCGGCGCGGAACGCAGAAATTCAGGAGAGAATACGTCACCGATTATAGCGTTAGTATACTATTATAGCGTAGCATTACAGGTATCAAAATTCCAATTGCACATGATCTTGGGTAAAACACAAAAAAGCCTTTTTGACCTCTCAACAAGTGTGATAGTGATTACAATTAGTAATGTGGGAATTTTACTATTATAACACTAAATATAACAATAAAAGCTCTGTATGACATTTTGGTGAGCTCACAGCAATCTTAGCAAGGTATCCTAACCTGATTACAGTGACAATGCCACAATATTATTTCAAAGATGTCATGACAAGATTTTATCAGGGCAAGTTAGTTATGGCTCTATTAATGGGGTCCTGATGAGATAGTAATAGTAATAGTGGCAGTCTTAGTCTGATGTCACAGAAAGATTTACAGTAACTACAGGTTTCTGTAAAGTTGATTTAAAAATATTAAAAAAGAATTTGATTTCAGAGCCTTTGCCAAACCTGTAGCTCCTGTATATTCTATCTGATTGCTATCAAGGTGGAGAGATGTTAAAGAAGAATTTGATTCCAGAGCCTTTGTCAAAGCTGTTGCTCCTGTAACTCCTATCTGATTCCTATCAAGAATTAAGGATGTTAAACAAGAATTTAATTCCAAAGCCCTTGCCAAAGCTATTGCTCCTGTATCTCCTATTTGATTCCCATCAAGGATTAAAGATGTTAAACAAGAATTTGATTCCAGAGCCTTTGCTAAAGCTGTTGCTCCTGTACCTCCTATCTGATTCCATTCAAGAATTAAAGATATTAAAGAAGAATTTGATTCCAGAGCCTTTGACAAAGCTATTGCTCCTGTGTCTCCTATCTGATTGTTATTAAGGTTTAGAGATAGTAAAGAAGAATTTGATTCCAAAGCCTTTGCCAAAGCTGTTGCTCCTGTACCTCCTATCTGATTCCATTCAAGAATTAAAGATATTAAAGAAGAATTTGATTCCAGAGCCTCTGCCAAAGCAATTGCTCCTGTATCTCCTATCTGATTCCCTTTAAGGTTTAAGGATGTTAAACAAGAATTAAATTCCAGAGCCTTTGCCAAATCCATTGCTCCTCTATCTCCTATCTGATTCCATCCTAAAATTAGAGATGTTAAAGAAGAATTTGATTCCAAAGCCTTTGCCAAAGCCATTGCTCCTGTATCTCCTACTTTGTTGTCATATAAATCTAGAGACATTAATGAAAAATTTGATTCCAGAGCCTTTGCCAAAGCAGATGCTCCTGTATCTCCTACATTATTCCGGCTTATGTTTAGAGATGTTGCAGTGCAATTTAAATCTAGAACCTTCTGCAAAGCAGTTTTTATCTTTGTATGTGTAATGTGATTATAAACAAAGTTTAAAGAAGACAAAGAGAAATTTGATTCTAGAACCATTGCTAAAGTTGTTGCCTCTGTAGCTCCAATTTGGCAATAGCTCAGCTCTAATGTGCAAGTTGATATTGGTGGTTGGATAATTGATGGTTGAGTGATTGATGATTCAGTCATCAATGACTTGAGTAGTTCATTAACAGTTTCAACTGCTGGGCGTTTGTTAGGGTCTTCATCCCAGCATTTTGAATATAAATCAATATAACCTTTAGAGGTTCCAGGAAAAGGAGAATCACGAGAACCATTCAATCTGTATAACAAAATTTCATAATTAGTGGTAACCTCTTCACAGGGGATTTTCCCACTTGAAATTTCCCAAAGTATCACTCCAAGACTGAAGATATCTGATTGCTTCCCACATTTATAAGATTTATCTTTAAAGGATAATGGATCAATATATGCCATATTTCCTCCACCTTTTGATGAGGACATAGTCTTTTTGATAGTATTTGACAGCCCAAAGTCTGTTATCTTTGTGACACCTTCTTGGATAAGAATATTTGTTGATGACTATTTGAAGTGTATACAGTATAACAAATATAAGCATTAATCCAATATGAGATGGATAAAAGCTGTGTATCATCACATACCAAATCCTTGTGAATAATATTGAGTTTATGCAAATACAACAGCCCATCAGTAATCCCCAAAGCCAGCTTGTATTTGTCCTTCCATTTCAACTCAGAAAAGTATTTCTCCAAGTGTTCACACAATGTTCCACCATCTGCATATTCAAACACCATGTAGTAGGGACCAGATAAATCTATTTTATGAAATAGGGTAGAATAAATATAATTATTATGTACATAAAACGTAATATATAATGTCTACTATTAATTAATATACCTTGACATATTCCTAAGAATCGAATAATATTCGGATGACCATCCACCTGTTTATGCGTTTTCAGCTATTATATTGTAAAATAATTCAGTTTTATGCAGCCCATAAAGTTATGCAAATAATCAATAAGATGGGTAGCTATTGACAACCTCTTTGACAAACTGTTTATGTTCTTCTTCACATCCCCGTCGATTTCGAATCAAAGTTTTCATTGCAACTGGTTTTCCAGAATGCTTTATTTTGGCCTTGTATACAACACCATATCCACCATGAGCGATAAGTGTACGATCTAGGATATCATCTTCCGAATAGTGTTTGACAAAACCTTCCTGGATACTCTTAGCTAACCACTCCCTATATGTGTTGCTAGACGACATATTTTGGGAAGAATAGTTAAACGCAATGCTTCAAGCATACATAGCCAATACGATCGCAGGATATGTGTGATACGTAATACTAATACAGCCCTCTCGGTAATCCAATTCAGTGGGATATATTAATATTAATCTAGTTTGAATCTATTAGTCCAGACTGTTAGTTCAGACAATGTTTAGTTTAAGTTAAATGACTTTATTTTTCAGATTTGGTGTATAACAAAACACTCTACAAATTTTATTATGCTACATTATAAAATGTTTAGGTTTCTTTTCTCGGGGATTTACTTGATTCCCTCGGTATGATCTTGAGCAGTAGACGAGGAATCTTCTCCCGGCTGAAAAACTGTTAAAGTTTCACTAGTTGAGGAAGATTGGTGATTGTCTAGTGAAACGGCTTCTCTGTTCAGAAGCCTGAGGTGACGAAGCGGAGGAGGAAGGCATAAACAGCAACATTTCGCATGAGAGGTATATTTATTGTGATCAATAAACAAACGCCCCTGTATTTTTAATTTATCACAAGTAGTAATTAATACCTTGCGGTAGATAATGCATTTTCAGACTGTTCAACCAACAAAAACAAGAACAAGAAGCCCACTACCAAAAAGAAAGTGAAAAAATTAGTCAAGAAGCCCATATTCCTCAGGAAACTTTAAAGCAAACAAGTCTTTCATTATTAATTAATACCAGTCTTTAATAAGTAGTAGTAACGACATTGTTGTTATTATTTATAAAAATCACCGCCCGCGTGAAAGAGAAGGCGAGCATTGTCAATATGAAAAAAACCGTTTGAGATATACTGTATATCCTTCTAACTCGCCTCATTTGTTAATGTAGGCAGAATTTTGAAACAGTTGAGGCACAGAAGTGTCATCTCGGCATAAACTAAGCGTTATTAACAAATAATCCTATTGCTATAATAACTAATCCGAGAAGATCATGTGGATTATCGCAAATTTGACGTTATGGTCAAACATTTATCCCACACTTTTGACATCAACACGGTATAATTCCTATATAAGGTGTAATCTTCATTGTAAAGACCAACATTAATTCCGATTAAATACTATATATAGGAATATTCTGTACGACGTTAAAAGTGTGGGATAAATGTGTGGATTTCTTGACTATAATCTATTGTACTACAAGAAAAAGATGACATTCTGGAAACCGGGAACTATTGCACCAGGCAAGTACACATGTATATCTGCTATACGTGCGATAACAAAGCTGTCTGCTCATATATAACATAATGTTATCCAGGAATAAATGTCGACCGTGAAGCAGAAAGGGAGTCGAATGAGACTATAGTCACATTCGCAGACCGTCAGTCGACATTGTCCATTCAACAACAAAGGCAGATTTTGCCTATATACAAATCAAGTAAGATACGAAACGGATATTCATCGTGGAGAGTTATCATTTCATTCTCAAGATCTGATCGTTCAAATCGTGCGTGAAGGAAATCAATTGCTGTATCTGGTTGAAAAGTATCAAGTCACGATAGTGGTTGGACAGACGGGATCTGGAAAAACTACGCGTAAGTCTTATTCAACAGAGTTACGAGTACAATTACATGCCTCATGAACCCGCTCTTTGTTTAGAGTTACCCCAATATTTACATGAAGCAGGATGGACAGCTGGTCAGAGAGTAGTTGCGTGTACCCAGGTAATTCCATTACTTTGAGGCTTAATTGTCTGCTCAGAACATCAATTTATTGGTTCATGAACTCATTTACTTTGTCTTATGCCAAATTTCTTTACTTAAAGCCACGTCGCGTGGCAGCTACAACAGTTGCTCAACGTGTGGCTATTGAAATGAACGTACAACTGGGCCAAGAGGTATATTTAAGATCGTTGTATCCAGTTGTTTATTACTTTAGCGATACAATTAGTCTCATATCTTGATATGTAAAGGTCGGTTATAGTATTCGGTTTGAAGAATGTTATGATGTAAAGAAGACGCGGATAAAATACATGACTGATGGAATGCTATTTAGGGAGACATTGATCGATCCACTGTTGTCACAATATAGTGTTATCATGATTGATGAAGCTCACGAAAGAAGTTTACATACGGATATTTTATTTGGGCTATTAAAAAAGTGAGTAGTAACTTGATCAATTCTCGTTATCAGCATACTTTTTTAACATTTATTTATAATGTAGAATAATGAAGAAGCGTCCTGAGCTTAGAGTAATAATATCTTCTGCTACTCTAGATGCAGAAGCATTCTATGACTTTTTTAATATCAATACGACCGATGATACTTCAAAAGACAATGTCTCCATAATATCAATCGAGGGTAGAATGTTTCCCGTTGATATACACTATCTCGAAGAACCGTGCTCTGACTATATCGAAAAAGCAATAGAGACAGTGATGGACATTCATTTGAAAGTAAGCAAGATATCCTAATTTGCGTGTTATAGTCTACTCAATTACTACTAATTTGGATTATTTGATTCTTGAAAGGAAGGTACTGGAGACATTCTTGTCTTTCTGACTGGAAGAGAACAAATAGACAGCGCCGTTGAGGAGATTGCCAATAGAGCCATGAAGTACGTTTTGTATATAAGCGTTTGGTGACTGAGTTGAATATAACTGATACATTTTTATATAGCTTGCCCCGCTCCGCAATGAAGCTAGACGCGCTTCCAATATATGCTGGATTACCGGCAGAACAGCAATTACTGATATTTGAATCACCAGGATATAATACACGTAAAGTGATTGTCGCAACCAATATCGCTGAAGCATCTATTACGATAGAGGGAATTTCGTACGTTATCGACTGTGGATTTGTCAAAGTAAGTTTACAAAATAGAAACGATCAATAAGTTTACCGCCCCAGCTCTCGTAATGACATTACCAGCATTTTTTAGTTGCGTGCATATAATCCAAAGACTGGCATGGAAAGCCTAGTGGTAGTCCCCGTTTCAAAATCATCAGCTCAACAAAGAGCCGGTCGTGCTGGAAGACTTAAACCAGGGAAAGCGTACAGGCTGTATACTGAAGATTTATTCCGACAGCTACCAGATGCGAGCATACCAGAAATGCAGCGGTAAGATTTACGCTTGAGATGAGGAAATTGTAATATGAAATTTTGGATTTTTACTGATACAATCGATTTTCAATAGAACCAATTTGGCACAAGTGGTCTTACAACTGAAGGCTCTCGGTGTAGACAACATTCTTAGGTTCGATTTCCTAACGGCTCCACCCGCTCAGATGATGATTCGTGCTCTTGAGGTAATGCTCGGGGATGGAATAATGCATCTTAACTCGGAAATATTACTATTCGTCTTGAGAATGATTTCTGATAAAACGATACATTTTTCTTACAGTTACTTTATTCTTTAAAAGCATTGGATGATAATGGCAAATTAACCGTACCACTTGGAGTACAGCTGGCTGAATTTCCCGTTGATCCCATGCTCGGAAAAATAGTGAGCTGCTGTAATTGTCTTTTCAAATAATGAAGAGCGGCTTTCATCTAACAATCACTCGGTACATTTTAGCTACTGGATTCACCCCGTTTTGGATGCTGTACAGAGATATTGATAATAGCTGCGATGATTAGTGTTCAAGTATGCTTCAAGACAAGAGTTTTCCATCTACAAAAGCGTATTAATAATCATATTGTAACATGCTATAGAACGTGTTTATTATGCCATCTAATGCTACAGCAAAGGCCGAGAGTGAAAGAAGAAACTTTGCAGTCGAGGAAGGAGACCATTTGACATTACTCAATGGTAAGAATCATTTCAACTGTTGTAGCGAAAGAGCACCGGTACCGTTTAGATTTTGCTTGCCTCGTCATCTAATCATTAACTTTTCCATGTTGACAGTTTACACTGCTTTCACGACGCGCGGTCAGAAATCAGCCCGCTGGTGTCATGATCATTTTCTGAACTTTCGTGCTTTGTCCAGAGCTTTTTCTATAAGATCTCAACTGTTGAAATTTCTTAAAAGATTCAATATTCCTCTTGAATCATGTGGAAATGATACGGTGAAGATAAGAAAATGTCTTGTTAGCGGATACTTTGCTAATGCAGCAAAAATGATGCCAGATGGAAGTTTTAGGACTATCAGAGATAACGCTGTAAGAATTAGTAGTTTGTCATTTGGAGTTTGTCAAGTCTACGAACATTAATCCGTTGAATCGTACGTACAGACGTTACATATTCATCCATCGTCCGTACTGTTTACGAGAAATGCACCATATGTTATTTTTCACGAAGGTACCTGTCTGAAGGAGGAACTGTCATAACGTAGGCTTTCTTCTTTCTAACGTAAATTGTTATTTTACAGTTGTCGAGACTACGAAAGCATTTATGCGCGATTTGACAGTGATTGACCCAGCATGGCTATCTGAACTTGCGTGAGTAGTCAATTAGATGCTATATCATTAACTTGCCATTGGCACAATTAATAACCTCTTTTTTTCTTGTTATAGACCGCATTTTTACGAATTTAAAAAATGATCACTTCCAACACACTAGAACTTCCTAATAGGTTCGTTATACTAGTCAATGGGTTTTCAACTAAGGAATGGAGGAGAGAGTCTTTTGAGATGAATATATGTACTGTAACTTACTATAATAAATCATATTATTTCGTGCTCCTGCCGAATATATGTAATAAGATTACTGACTATAATAATGCAAAGAAAACTTGCACACCACGAATACGATGTTTTCATTCCTACATAAACCATTGAGGTATTCTTTCACACGCAATTTTCTTTGGCAGGGATGGTTTAATTCAGTCGCGCAGATCAATTATATATGATATTCACTTATGAAAAGTCTCTCTTTTCAAAAATCTTTCCCGTCCATGCATACTACGTAAATACTACTACTTTTCGAAAAAATTATTCATGTTCGCGTTTATCTTAAACACAGCATAGAACACATGTAATTATGTCTCAAAATACCCAAATCGCTCGGATTAACTGAATGAGAGGATAACGGCTTGTTTCCTGCAATACTGGGACAGAGAAGTTAACCTCTATCATACACAAATACAAAGACCCAAGAATATTTACAGAAACTCGCTTCTAGTTCATTACTATTGGAACTCTTCTGTGCATGGATCATTTTCAAGTGCTGGCTAAGTAAAGTTAATTCAGATATGTGTTGAGAACAGTCTCCTACTTGTTGATAATGCTGCTTACTTTACTGTTCACTACTTCCCTTCCAATACTACTTGCACATTTACAATCTTGTGATGCTGGCATCATTTATTCATTAAAGGTGAATTTGTAGGAAATCCCCAACTTGATATAATGAATGCAATACAATTCACTGTTGAGGGGATATAGCATGTAATGGGAGGTGCTCAAGACAGGTATCTTACCAATAGTCTACCAAAAGGCATTGAAGTTGAAGAGCAAGTTGTCCAAATTCTCATTGATTGTCTTCAAGTTGAAGAACCCATGTCAGCTGAGAGATTGATAATTGTATAGTGACTGAAGAAATACCAGCAGATGAAGATATTATTGAAATTGTTAAAGACACAGAAACCCTATGAGGAAAATCAGAATAAAGAAAAAACCTTGCTTGCAGAGATGACAAACAATATCTGGTAAACTTGCTGAAGATATAGTTGAAGAAAAGCTGAGCCAGAGTCTAGAGACATTAGAAGGCCTTCATAAAAGTAGTGACTACCCACAATCCTCTCTATCAAGTTAGTATCCCAGTCACAGACATTTTAATCCATCATTAACTGCTGCTGGCATTCCAAATGAAGTTGGGTATATTGTAGCAGACTCTTGTACACTCACTGCTAACAATTTTGTCATTGATTTATACAACATTCAACAATTGATTATGAAATGTTCCTGATATATGTTTCACTATTTCTATAGGGATGAATGCTTTTCTCTTACTCCACATCATCTATAAGCTGGGTTTGAACACATACTTTTGTCTAAGAATAGCAACTAATATATACTTGCTTATTGGATTGGATCCTTGGATTGGGTATTCTGCCATCTTATATATTTGGTGCAAAAAAATTTGGTTAATAAGATTTAGGCATTAGTATTAGTTATTCATCTTACTGCCTCTTTCCTCCACTTGGTATAATATTTGTTCAAATGCATTGCCTAAGTAGTCATCTATTTCTGATCAATTATACACTACCTTACAATGAATTTCACGAAACTTAACTTTACTATGAAAAGTCTTTCTTTTCAAAAATCACTCCTGCCCATGTATGCTATGCAAATGACAATAGTTCTTGTATAATTTTGAAGCTAATACTAATTTTTGAAAAAATAGCAATCCATTTGTTCTATTTTCTTGTTAGGACATTTAATTTGCCATTAAATAAAATGCCCAGCAGGGATGTGTTTGTTTGTTCAGTTTTTCAGTCGCAACATTGTAGAGCAGATGTGGTTGTGAGAACACATTCACGTGCCGATTTTTTCTGGTTAATGGTTTGGGAAAGCAAAGAGCGATGTAGCTTTCTTGTCCTGTGTTGATTGGTAGTTCCGTCAATCAGGGATTGGGGTTCTTAGATTATAAAGAAAGCGATATTCTAGGGTTAATTGACAACTTTCGCTTTTCTTCTTGTCTATCGTTCCCGAAAGATAATTAGTGTAAAGATGCGTGAGTGGTATAAACATCTCTGGCCTGTAACTCATAATGTATTGGGTGCGGGATTTCTACACAGCTGTGCACTCAGTTACGCAGCGACTTCCCCGATTAATCGTCAGTTTAGTGAACGATATAAATCGTAATTTCCCTTCAAATTCTTTATTTGTTCTTATAAACATACCTTACAATTAAAATATTCTAATAAAATCAATGTTTTGTCGTGCCAACAACAGCGGGAGAGCAGTATTTATAGTGATCTTTAATGCTAGCTTTCCTACTCACGACCCAGTGTCACTAATCCTCGATAATTAATCCATCCTCGAGTATGCCTCTGTTCTCTACCGGTAGAATTAAATCGGTAGTCTACAGGTTGGGGTATGATTACAACTATAACAAATGCGCATCGGTATGAATAATAACAATTAAATTTTCGTATTTGCCACGAGAATAATTACGTGATAAAGGGCGATTACTCTTAATCGATATAGGGATTAGCGGTTTTGCAATTATACCTATCACTATGATTATACCAGGGAACGAACCATTAATAATGTATTTCAGAGTATAAAGAACTACTCATTTATTAGAAATATTACAATAATAAAGAAATCGAAAGTAATTTAACACATACGCACACAGAATCTAGCTGAAATTTACGCTGCCTATATCTTCCGAGCTTTCTAATTGATCTAATTTAGCAACGTCTTATCTACTGCGATAATTATCCAACAGAATTTTGACGTGACGTAACACAGAATCTGAATGGTGTGTCAATCAGGAATTTATCCAACATGTTACACACGCGAAAATATTTTCTTTTTCACTGAAACCTGTCTATTTGTCCAGATTATTACCTAACAAAGAAAACATTTGCCGTGAAACATATCACCAACACTATTTCGAAGTTATCCTTTTTTGGTAGTTAATTGTCGGTGAAATGTACTGTCGGTGAAATGATTGTCGATGAAATAATACGGACCCTATTCCGATTATTGGACATATATTCTCCTGTGCTGCTACCGTCAGTTACGCCATAAATGATATTAGTCCTCACAGTCTAATTATAAATTTATTTCGTTCATTCCCTGGTAGAATTACCTCTATCCATCATCGCGTAAAAAAGTAAAACGCTTTCTCGCATCGACGGCCGATCTTGCTATCGATTTGTACGAACTTTGAACTAGTGTTATTATTTATATTTCTGATAAACACGTTTAGTGTAGAATAATTTCCCCGACCTACAGACTTTTGAAATTAATCCCATCGAAGAAGTACAGTAAACTAGTCTATAGTCCCTTCGTTTATAGTCACTATCTGCCTATAGTCACAAACAATTCGTGCCAAAACCATTTCATAAGAAATTACATTGCCTATAGTCACAATCTCTAATAAAATCTCCTTATAGTAATAGTCCCTATCACCAAAATCTCGGATCAAGATATAAGTACTGAACGCTGTCTATAGCCCATATGATCACGTGTTTGTTTGATTTTGTAAGACGCGGCGCTTTATTGCTCCTACAATTTCCCAAAAAAAACTAATGCTAGCAAGCGCCCAGCAATCTCTCTGGAGACAAAAAAAGACACTGTGATGTGTCTGTACAAACGGGATCACCCTAATTGTTCAGCAAAAAAATTGATGGAAACGTTTAACCTCAACGTTGACCGTTCAACAATCACTAAAATGTTAGCTGAATCAGAACGATGGATTAAAAGGATACTTCTGGCGAAGCTGGACAGCTAATGAAAAAGAGAAAAAAATCATTTGTTTTCGTCAACTGAATATGAAACCCCTATCCCTTCCCGTTACTTATCGTAACAATCCAAAAGCATGGATACACAGAGATATCTTCAGCGAATGGTTAGCCTCATTGAACAGAGAAATGCGTCAGAAGAACAGAAAAATTCTGTTAATAGTTGACAATAACTTTCGAACACTATATTCTGAACATTATACTTATTTTCATAAAAAGAGAAACATGAAGGGAAACGGATAATAATAAATGAATAAATCACGTGCCATTGTCTACAATCCCCTCAGTCTATAATCACCAAAATGGGCTGCCAAAGGGTGTGACTATAGACAGTAGTTCACTGTAGACATAAGAACTCGAGTTTAACGTACACAAGACCGATCAAGCACAGTAGTATCTGCCAAGGTCACTAATTGTTATTTATAGATTTAACATTTGTATGGCCTCGTTCGAAGAGTTAAATCTCAAAGCCACCACGTGCATTCATTGGATCGACATATGTCGAAAGTAAATATGAAGTATAATGTGATATAATAAAATAAAAAGAAGAAAAATAGAAAATATAACTGCTGTATGTCAATGGAAATCGACATATGTCAGGTTGGAATTATTCGATTCTGAATTGACATATGTCAAGTTGGAATTTATGTCAATTTGGAATAATATGTAGATTAGATAAAAGATATTAATTAAACAATGTCAATTATGCATGTATACTAATGCTGCTATAAAAACGGTTGTCAAGACTAATTATTATAACAAATAAGTGATCGTGTTCTTAGTAACGAGTTTATTAGTATGTATTGTAAGAGTCACTTAAGTATTGACTCTATGACTATCAAACTCGATTTTGTTTGTTAAGTTATATCTACCAATTATTTGCTGGATATTGACAGTAATTTAGTAGTTTACGGTTAGATAGTAATTTAGTCGCTTTTGTCAATGGGTGTGGACTAATTATCTAATCATACGATGGTTTTTGCTTGAAATTATTGGTACAGGTTTTAGCATTGTTGTATCTCAGTTGGGGACCTGTGGACTAAGACAGCTGAGTTCTAGACTGAGCGTCTGGGCCCGGTCCCGAACTCAGATACAACAGCATTGTAAGTAAAGTCTATTTGACGATGATTTACATTGAAAATTATTGGTACAAGCTTTTAGACTGTGAATATTGCCAATGTTGATCCAACCGCATGTTGATCTCATTGAAATTATTGGTGTAATTGTTAGCATTACGGTTGGACTGTAAATATAGTCTATTCGTGCATCGAAATAATTGGTGTAATTTTTAGCATCACGGTGGTTAGACTGTAAATATAGACTTGATCTAATCGCACGATGATTAGATTGCTATAATATTTGTCTAGCTATTATACAATATTGCACTCTGGCAGGTTAAACATTTGACCCCCACTATTTAATTATGCGATAGAATTTTCTCAAATGCTTCGACACTTAACACTCGACAGACATAATACTGGTTGAAAGACATTTGCCTCTATACTAATGATAATACAAACATCAAACAAGTTATTGAACAGATTATATTGTCATAATGAAAATGTATGCGGAGGAAATAGTGTAAAGAACATCGATGCAGTTTAGCAACGTAACAATGATATAACTATATTTCTCACACCTTATACGATGTAATTTTGTATAAGAGCTTTATCTAATAATTCATAAGTCACTATAATATTACATTCTTATGAGGTTGATGATCAAGCGACAACAGTAAATATGATATACACAGGCTGGTTAATAAATGACATATCATGTTAAATAGTATATTAATCACAAGTTGTTTATGAAAATGCCTGTTTCAGTATTTTAACTATATAGAACTGCTGAAGTAAATCGCAATAGCAAATAAAGAAACATGTACCTAATAATGTAATATTAACAGTATCACCTAATATTTAGATAATAGTAGCGAACGAAAGTTCGGGTTGTAATAAGCTCATTTCTTTTTGCTGAAACGAACGGTTAGATATGTGAGAACTGTGGGATTGAGTATTACGATATAATATGGTTAACACATATTGCATACATTGTTTTGATAATAAATAATAAAATACGTTGCGTTCATAGATTATCCAATTCCAATCTGACATATGTTGACGTAAATTCCAAACTGACATATGTTAATTTAGAATCGACATAAATTCCAATCTAACATATGTGAATTCCCAAATCGACATAATTCCAAATTACATAAAGTGATTTTCCAAAATAAAGTATGTTTAGGTATTGTACCCATTCTTAGGTATACACATATTGTCAGCTATTGTATTTGGCTATTCAAAATATTTGTCTTGTCACTGCCCCCGGTTTAAAGTATAACTTTCTCTTTTTCTTAAATTCGCATATTCTAACTGACTGTAACCAAAAGTAATGAATTCTGACCACATGCATAGACTAAATCAAAATGGGTTTGGATCCGCGGTAATCATTTTTTGCCAAACTTAAAGTCATTTGCTTTAAAAATAACAGGTTTTTGTACAACAAGTGTGTAACCAGAACTATTTATAGTTACGTGATCAACTAATAGATAGTAGAGACTTTTCACTATCGCTTAAAACAAATAATAATAACCTGAATGTTCTCCATGTTATGAATAATCGATTAATTTATTATTACCTTAGTGATCAGATAGAAGAATTGCAACAGACGGAGACTTTGTGATTAAAAATCGATAATTCCTCCGTTGATAATTGGAGCTGGAAAACACGTGAATATTTACATTGTCAACAAGTTATTCTATTAATAATTAAGAAAAGACGAGAGTTTAAGGGCTGATTTATCAGTAATCATGATTATTGTCCATCAAAAAATGAGCAAATTATTCAAGCTCTTGTCAACTCTCACATGAAATAAAGTTTGGTCCACACTATTTTTAGTTCAAAAGATGTATGTGCATAGACGGACATTGTCGGCTTTTCAATTATAGAAATAAGACGGGAATAGGATGTTTACGAAGCATTACCTAAAAGACTTGGGAGAATGATCAGCGAAAATGCGCCATCTGGTATCCAAATCATGCCGTTGCTTTGCATATAAAAAAGCTTGCATCGTCTTGCTGCTTGTTTTCGAAGCGCGGTATCTTTTACGATCATGGAAAAATGGAGTTCGCAGGTAAGATGTCAAATACGTGTATACTAACTTTACTATTACTCTTTCTTACTCATTTTATTTGTATGTAGGAAGACGCTGTTGTTATCAAACTCTACGAAGTATGCGGCCCCCAATGGGTGACTATATCCCGTACGTTAGGCGGTGTCAAGTCTGCTCAACAATGTTCACAAAGGTAAACATGTTAACTAGGCATTTAATATCCGTTGCAACATTGTTGTATCCTACATATTGACATAATTTTGAACGATAAATTCCCTACAACGTTCATGTTGATACAGATGGCATAGTGCGCTACGTTCCGGAAGTAAGTAACCTTTCAGATTTACATAATGCTGTGACTACCGTTATAATATAATAACCGTGTCGTTCTATTTTGAATAAACTAGTTAACAAAAGCCCGTTCACCACCTTTGAACATGATACAGTTAGACGGCTGTATGAAGTCCATGGTCCTAGGTGGGCTAGAATTTCTTCATACTTCCCTGATCGAACTCCAAATATGATAAAAGCCAGTCGAGAAGAGACACAAGTGGAACAAGAACGTATTCACGCTCAAATGTCGATAGAACGTCTACTAAACTAACATTGTTGTTATTATTATTACTATGACTGTTACATATGTATTATCTTTTTCGATTTTATAGGATCTCTATACATATGTACAGTATTATCTTTTTCGATTTTATAGAATCTTTATACATATGTATTATCTTTATTTCATGTTAAAATTAAGCATAAGGTAACACAGGACACGTGAAATATGAATAAACAAATTAAGATTGGAAACCGATACATTTCTGTGTAGCCAAATAAGGAATATGCATACAACACATGTGCTCTGATTTATTAAAAATTCTAATTTTAACCAACTCCATTGATTGCGGGGTTCTCGTAAGACGGTTACAATCAATACGAGTACTAGTACTAATACGGAATTTCATGCAGGAGAGTTCAATGCACAAGACTATTTATATTATTAAATTATACTTTATCGATCAAGTGACATAACCCGCGGGATAGACGGGTTCTATAACGCATGTCCGAGAGGATAAGTTTGCCTCACTCCCCGTTCTGACAACCATTTTATACCCTAGATGAGGAATTATCCTGATCCAGTCTTTCAGCAATACGGAACCCCATGTCGAACCTTAGATTGGGTCCGTCCTAATCGAGAATCTTTGGAATTATTTAGACTATTAGGTACGTAAACAAAAACTTCTGCCTCTGAAAAAGTATAATTATCGCCTGCCACGCAGTAGACTTGGGTTCGATTTCCAGGATTTAACAACTGCGATTCAAGGCGTAGAGATGTTGCGAAATTTAATTATGAGCTTTACACACCACATAGATAGATGCTGATAAAGGTGGAAACACCAGTATTAGCTTTGTGATTTTTATGTATACAACGATAAAAGCAGTAGTTCGTGAGAGTTCTTTCCGTTGCTTGAAATTGTCAATGTCAATTTCGATTTATAGGATCTTTATTGACAACTATACAGGGAAACTGCTAAAGCTGTTTTTAGACAGCTAGTACATGAGAAAGCATATGCTATCTACATTACTAACTGAATCAATAAAGAAACTTGGCCTAATGCCTGGTATTTATGTGATAATCTGAATGGAAGGAATGGATAATGCTATTTGATTGTTGATGATATAGTCAATGTCAATTTCACACGTGACACAAGATGATGTGATGTATGCAAATAGTCAAATCTATGTCTCAAATGTAAAGGTTTCTTCGACATGTACAAAGGCATTACTTTGGGTGCTGGTGGGTTTGGTCCATTATCTAGAAAGTATGTGTTGTTTAGAATCTTGGATTCCTGATATTCAGTTAAACCTTGAACCTCCTCAAACTTCTTCTCAAGACGACAAACGACATACCTTATTCAGTTAGATCATTGGAGTATCGAGTAACAATTCTGAAGATGCGCTCTTGACAATGACAGAACAGTAATTACTTATATTTGAACCATCAAGATATAATCCACGTAACCGATTGTTGCAACTAATATCGCAGGAGCGTCTATTACAATAGAGGGAATTTCGTACGTCATCGGCTGTGGATTTGTCAAAAAGTAAGTTTACAAAATAGAAACGACTAATAAGTTTACTGCGTAATGACATTAACAGCATTCTTTGGTTACAATCCAAAGACTGGCATGGAAAGCCTAATTGTGGTCCCCGTTTCAAAATCATCGGCTCAACAAAGTGCTGATCGTGCTGGAAGGAAAGAGTATAGGCTGTATACTGAAGATTCGTTCCAGCGTACCATAAATGCAGCGATAAGATTTACGTGTGAGATGAGGAAATCGTAGCATGAAATTTTGGATCTACTATAGAATCGATTTCAATAGAAGCAATTTGGTACGAGTGGTCTTACAGCTGAAGGCTCTCGGTGAGACAACATTCTTAGATTCGGGCTCCCCTGCTCAGTTGATGGAAGGTCTAATGGTAGTCCCCGTTTCAAAATCATCGGCTCAACAAAGAGCCGGTCATCTGGAGGCTTAAACAAGGGAAAGCGTATTAGTATAGGATGTATATTAAGGATTCGTTCCAGCACTACCAGATGCGAGCATACCAGAAATGTGGCGCGGTAAGATTTAGGCTTCAGATGAGGAAATCGTAGTATGAAATTTTGGATTTACTGATAGGATCGATTTCAATAAAAGCAAGTGGTCTTACAGTTGAAGGCTCTTGGTGTAGACAACATCCTTAGGTTTGATTTCCTAGCGGCCCCCCCTGCTCAGTTGATGATTCGTGCTTTTGAGGTAATGCTCGGGGGATGGAGTAATACTAATTCATGACAAATTCGGAAATGTTGCTATTCGTCTTGGAAGGTTTCTGATAAAGCAATATATTTTCTTACAGTTACTTTTTCATTAAAAGAAGTTGGCAGTGGATTGGGGGAGATGAAATTAGAATATAAAATCGATCACGGGATATTCATTTCTCCAAAAGTTGATCCTATAATGAAGAGCGGCTTTCACCTAATAATCACTCGGTACATTTTAGCTACTGGATTCACCTCGTTTCAGAATGTAGTAAAGGGATATTGATAATGCTACAGCAAGGCCGAGAGTGAAAGAAGAAAGTTTGCAGTTGAGAAGGGAGACCATTTGACGTTACTCAATGGTAACAATCATTTCAACTGTTGTAGTGTAAGAGCGCCAGTACTGTTTAGATTTTGCTTGCCTCGACATCTAATTTTTCACTTTTCCATATTGACAGTTTACACTGCTTTCACGACGCGACGGTCAGAAATCAGCCCGCTGGTGTCACTGAACTTTCGTGCTTTGTCAAGAGCTTTTTCTATAAGATCCCAACTGTTGAAATTTCTTAAAAGATTCAATATTCCTCTTGAATCATGTGGAAAAGATACGGTGAAAATAAAAAAAGATTATCTTGTTAGCGGGTGCTTGCCAATGATGCACAGATGGAAGTTTTAGGACTATCAGAGATAACGCTGTAAGATCCAGTAGTTTATCACTTAGAGTTAGTCAAGTCTACGAACATTAATCCGTTGAATTGTACATACAGACATCACACACACAAAGGTACATGTCTGAGGAACTGTCATAATGTAGGCTTTCTTCTTTCTAACATAAATCGTTATTTTACAGTTGTCGAGACTATGAAAGCATTTATGCGCGATTTGACAATGATTGACCCAGCATGACTATCTGAACTTGCGTGAGTAATCAATAAGTTATTATATCATTAACTTTGGATTGGCACAATTAATAACCTCTTTTTTCTTGTTATAGACCGCGTTCCATTATACTAGTCAATGGGTCTTTCGACCAAGGAATGAGGAGTCTTTTCGAGATGAATGTATTTTTTGTAAACCTACTATAATGAAGCATCTTATTTCGAGCTCCTGTCGAATGTAATTACTGATGTAAAGGCCGCAACCGTAAACAATCTCCGAAGTGTCGGTCCGGTACCTTTTCACACGCGATATTTTTTTAAGGCCACTAAATAAAATGCTGGCAGGATGTGTTTGTTTATCCAGTTTCTTTCCCACCACCGATCATGACAATCAGCGTGAGAACACATTCACGTGTTGGTTTGAGACTGCTTTGTGTAGAGTTACTAATTTCTTAGGCATGGTAGTAAGCTCTGCATAATAAATACCAGATTCAATTTTTTAAGGTTTGCCGCTGAATACTTGATGCTCAGTACACCTGAAGAGCATCCCAACGTTTAATATGTGAGAACTATGGAATCAAGTATCATGATACATTACGATATCAACAATATACAGTAAGTATCATCATTATAGTCTTGGTAATTTATGTCATAAAATACGTAGCGTTTCTGACATAGTCAATTCAGAATTGACATAAATTCCAAACTGACATAATTCCATACAACACTATATATGGGAACGTAATTACCAAATATAACCAAATCGCCGTCCAAATAAGTAACGAATTCGCCTATAACGATAAAGGGTTAACATAAAATAAACGTGTGAGGCAATCTTTCCGTTGCTTGAAATGTCAATTTCATATCTATTTTAACACGTGACACAAAGATCGGATTGTGTAGGGGATTCTTTTTTTTTGGGGGGGGGCATCACCCCCCTTTAGTTAAGAACTTTAGTTCCAAAAGGAAATACATGAAAAGTGACAGCAGTTTGGTAGAAGTTTTGTTAATGGCATAAGACTGTAAATTTGAATTCAAATTACAAACACAAGCGGCGGCAAGATTTTATTATACTCATGACATTATGATAAATGGGGATACATCTGCTTTTATTTGCGCGCGATTTTTTATTTAAATAATGTAGTGATAAAAACTATATGGACAATGTTGGTACATAACATGAATCAACAATAAATTAACCGTATCTTTATAAAAGATATCTGACGACAAGTTGGTCAGTTTTATGTATTGTTGGATCGTAGTCGGATTGATTGTTTTCTGATGTACTGTATGTATGTGGTAAACATAGCGATATCATTTCGCTTTTATGTAGTGGTCTTGGTGGTATATCGGAAGAGGTAGATGACATTTGAAGGGATTTATCTGGCATTGCGAGTAATATGCAATAAAAGAAGAATTGATATCGTAATGATGCACACTTACAATGAGTTTATTATGATCTAGTACGCTGCATGTTGGTCCGACTTGTTCTTGGCAATGAGGTCGAACAGAGTACGTATGAGTGCACTGCAGTTGAGTTGAGTGCACTACGGTTGAGTTGAGTGAACAAATGTATTAATAATGGACGTTTATTTTAATAGGAGAAAGTTGTCGGAAGCGAAAGGTAGCATGCAACGGGAAGACAAACGGCGACGGTCTTTTTTATTTTGTCCAATAATACAAATCAGCAAAAGCGCCACGCCATCATATGTTCTGGAAGAAATGTAAAAAAAAGTAGAGATCTATGAAAAGTCTTGCTGAGAATATATTCCGAATTGGTTTGTCATGGATATTTTGGAGGAGGGATGTGCTTCATTATTGGCATGACCATTTGTGAAAAAATGCAACGGAAGTTATAATATATTGTGAGAGAAGTTTAATTATTGTGGTGGGACGCCCCAAACGGTTACCAGATGAGGCATAGTTCTTTTCTTCAAAGATTACATCATTCAAAAAGGCACCAATAATACTTGAATAAAGTGTCAATGTTTTTCTGTTTCTAGAATATCTATTTGCCCAGTGAGTGAACGATATTCAACAAAGGGATTTGCACCAGCAGAACGACCTAAACTAGTGTGTAGATAGACGGGAGATAGATATTTTCTTTTTGCATATGGTACATCGTGAATACATTGAGGTATTGGAGCAAGCGCAAGGTATGTTCTGTTATTACAATTTAATTTGCACCCATCGCAACTGCAATTTTTGCTGGATTGCGTGGATTAATAGTAAGATTTATTTCTGGAAATGATATTTATAATGGATATGTAATGTCATTATTATAGTTATCCATTTTGCAGATTGTGGGTATAATAAGCGTGAACGTCTGTCGTAAATCATGAAGAGAATTTGTTGAGACATTTGTTTTTGTTTTTTGTTTTTTTTGGTAGAGAAAAGGAAGATCAAAAGCTATGAGAGGAAGTGTTACGATCGAACGACAGAAGTATTTATGAATAAAAGAGCAGAAAAGCGTCTACTGATAAACAAAACTTCCTTTACTTTACTAGCATAAAACGGTTAGTTAACCTACGTGTATAAAAAAGGGTAGTAGTATGTACGAGGCGAGTGTAACACAAAACGGTCCGATTCAAAAGACGATTATTTGGTATTAAGCGTGACATAATCAGGCGAAGCACTAATGGTATATAGCAGGAATAAGATGGCGCAAGTGATAAAGTAATACATTTACCTGAAGTGAAATTATGGTCGAGGAAATACGAAAGCTATTTTGGAGAATTCTGTGGAAATAATATATAACAAGGAGTTTTGCGTTCTTTATTGTCTACACCTACGATTGAACGCTAAAGGTGTACCGAATAATATATAACAAGGCTAATAGTTTTAAAAAGAAGTTTATAGGGGCAAGTTGCTAAAATTAGATTAATTTCTTATCAGTATAAACAATGGAAGTGAGAAGTAACAATAATAAGAGCAAATTTTGATTATGCAATAATGTAAGACAATGACCCAAAAGGACAAATGAGTATGGGTGAAAAAAAGGGGGGGAGAAAAAAAAAGGGGGGGGGGGAGGAAATAAATACTGGCTACATTCGGTGAGCCGTCGCGTCATCTTCTCAAATACAAACTTTTTCGCGGACAAAACAACGACGACTGGTTCCCGAAGCCAAAGCTATTATCAAACTGAAGTCACTATAACATTAAACAGCCACGTTAGCAAACGGTGATAACTTTCAATTGCGTATACTTGCGTGTGTCCACAGGAACTGTCGTGTCTTTCTCAAACGTAAAATTTTTTTCGCAATAAGATTTTTTCCTGGTTGTCGAAGCCAAGCCCATCACTATAATCAAACCAACGTTCCTGTTGCGGTAAACTACTGTATGGTAAGTGGGGAGGGAAGAGAGGGGAGAGGGGGGGGGGGCAACGTTTATAACAGTAAAGTGCTATATTGGCAAAAATTAAGCGCACATATAACAAAAACTGGTCTGTCAGTGACTATGAAAGTTTGAAGTAGCACCCTCAAAGCAAATAAGCGCTATAACATTTAACAAGAAAACTGATTTATTAATAACTGTGACAAACATTTGAAGCGCATGCCTCAAGGCTGATAAGCGCTATAACACTGATCAAACTTTCTAAACAAATGAGTGGTACACCTCAAGGCAAAAAAAAACAAAAAACAAAAAAAAAAAAAAAAACGCTTTTTGCATAATATAACATTGATCAAACTTTTGCAAGTCATGTTCATCCTTAAACTTGCAGGAAAAAGGGTAATATTGAAGCAAGTGTGGATTAATAGTCGGGTAGTAGAAAAATTTTTTCGTGTACTATTAAACTCTGTCCTCGGCATGACGGAAAACTACCGTCTTGATAGGTGACTACCTCAACGCAAATGAGGGTTGACTTTTACTAAGTGATAGACGGAGAGGCTATTAAGCTACCATTTCTTTAACATGCGCTTTAGCATAAAAGATTTGGTAAAAAGTCCTGAACGGCAACCAAAGTGGCTTGTCCTCGGCATGACGGAAAACTGCCGCCTTGATATGTGGACCTCGACGCAAATGAGGGTTGACGTTTACTAAGTAGTAGACAGAGAGCGCATCATCAAGGACTTAATATGCCGCCCCTTATATTCGCTTGACGTGAGAACGTGCTATGTATATGGACAGCATGGTATTCCTGCTCGATGAAATTGGTGAGTGGGTGACAACGTTATAGTATATATATAATTGGTCGCATAAAATTTTACCAGCAAAGGTAGTGCAGAATATTGATTTGGGAAAAGATGTTATTACGACTTACTAAATTAAACCTTTTTTTCAGAACATCAAACGTAATCAAATCGGAAACTGAATCATTATGGATCAGTCCGTCATTACAGGTGAGAATTCTCACTGGGTATTTGTTGAGATATTATGTATCTGAAGGGACGATGCCACTGGGTGTAAATCGGAGAACTTGAAAGCGCATCGTGGCCACAGCTTGCGAAAGTCGCCAGCCGGGTATGGAGATCCTAGCCCCGGCGTACGGAGGACGGCCTGCTGTGAACGTTCAGACTCCGTTACCGAAAGCCAATACGGCGGAAGGTAGGAGGGAATTGAAAGCGCATCGGGCCACAGCTTCTTGCTGTGAACGTTCAAACTCCTACCGAAAGCTGTTGGAGGAGGGTAGGGGCTGTGGTGAATAGGATTACATAATATACTATACTGTGCTCTGCCCCAGTGCGGGCGGCGCCAGATAGTATACGACGCATGTACTCATTTAAGTTAATTTATATCTAGGCATGAACCGGGTGACAAGGAATCATCGATTTAAGTGGGCGGTTTCGAGGATAATACAGTGTAAGGTAACTATATATCATCGTCATTTTTTTCAATTGTACTTTAGAATTAAACTTACATGTATGTTAACTATCCCTAATCTGTAGTAGTAGGCCAATTTTTGGCAAATTTGACACTCATGCTTGTGATGCATTTTGAGAAGAATAATATTATGTTATTTGCGCTTTAACCATTAAGAAAAAAAGATTAACCTTGTCCTGGAAATTTAAATGAGCTAAACTACGTAGTGAAATGGTGTATAGTTGAAAAGTAATTATGCATTTAAAAAATAAAAAAGATTACCTTGTCTATATTGACTAAAAATTACATCTTAAGTAACGTTGTTCTATAGATTATTTTAAATCCAACAAACCATAAATCACAGCAGATAAATGCTTCTGTTGACAAGCAAATAGCTGTTTGAATAGCTAATAACATGAAGACTTTTGCTAAACTGTCTGTGTCTTCTGTATTAATAAAAAAGATTTGCCTTGTATATGCAATTCTTATAAACTAAAAATTACATCACAAGATGCATAATATATAAAACCCCACCTGAACGATCAAATTTACGTTCTGTAAATTTCACATCCCAAAATCCTTATCACAACAAAAATCTCTTCAACTTTTTTTTACATGCCTTTGGAAATTTAGTCAATCGGAGAAGTCATCAGAGTCTTCGAATATCAATCAATGAAAGTATGAACTATCGAACGTATAACGCATTGTTGGATAACGAAGACACTCCAGTGTGTAGACTATTATGTAACTCAAACGGTAAGTCTGCAGATTTGTACCCACTCTACGAACTAGTACCGAATGATGGTCCTCTTTTCTCGTAGCTAAGAGACACTTTTATCACATATTGTCATCCGATAACTATTGATTGTACATATGCAGAAAAAGGGGTTAATTTATGTAGTTTTTTGTATTAATATCAGATTATCTTTATCAAACGCAAGGAGGAAGTAGTTCTCTGCCTTCTCTTCAGAAAAATAAATACTAAGAGTGGGATGGTTTGTTTCTGATCGCAAATAAATATTGATGTAATATACGCATTTTCGAAGACATTACACAAACAGCTGGCAGGTTAATAACTCGATATTACGTGTATAAGGTTAATTGAAAGTATCTTTATAAAGTGTGGGCAACATAGTACAATAATCTCAGAGACTACTTTTGATAGAACAGTTTTACGTCAGAAATTTTGCGCTTACCGAACAGACAGGGTACTGTATACAAATTCAATATAAATGCAAAATTTACACGTCATTGGTATTAGTAGGATTATTTAAAGTGAGATCTATAAAAGTATCTAATAAGATTGAAATTCATTGGGAGTCTCTTTCTTGCCTTGCATACAAATGTCAGGCATTCGTTTAATCTTCCTGCTCAGGGTATCAACTCTAATTAAGAATGAATATAAGGCCCTTAAATACCCAGCCTCGTTTCATCAAGCTCTGCACACACACTATATTCGAGTACGATTTTGCTACATAATATATGACCTCAGATAATCAGATGTATCTATCTATATATTCGGGATTGTGGTCGGATTTATATGGCAACTTGAATTACTTGGTTAAGCGTTCTGGACTTATTTTTTTCTTTCCTGAATGTGTATATCACTTGGGTTGAGAACATGCGCTATTCTTTTGGATTTTGACTAGTTTATTATAATGTTTCTGTACAATGCCTTACAAACCAAGTTTAAACGTTTATTCACCTTTGGAAGTTACTCTATCTGACACTAACTTTGCAGAATAAAAAACTTGTGTTTTTTTAAAATATTATGAGATTTATTTATGAATATACAATATTACTATTACTGATGGAATACGTGACGACTTGTACACTGGAATTTTCTGACGATATCATATCATTTGTATATTATACTGATATCACCGTCTTATTATTATCATATCCTTGTAACAAGAGCCATATACGTTTTGTGTTGCTGAAGTTTGCTGTCACAGGACATGCTTATCAAAACGAAATTTAATATACATTATCGCTCATATACCCGCTACTGAATATTTGTTTGCCATTATACACATGTTCAGAGAATAGGTAGCATCGTCAGAGATAAGTTGATATCATGAGAGGATGAAGTATTTAAGTATTAATTTTGTAATAGAAGAGCAGAGAAGATACGTTCTGTTGATTGGTGACTCGATCATTTCAACGAACTAATTATAATCACATATATGATACAAAGCACCACCTTGCGCAGGGTGCGCCTTTTTTGTCTGAAAGTTACAATGCAGTATTTACTCCCTATCACCGTTGCATAAGTTTGCAGGAAATCGATACTTTAGATCTAATTTTAGTAATTCGCCCCTCAAAAACTTTTTTCTATTTATTGTTATTTTTATTGCGTAAGTCAAAGAAAAAAATTTTTTCTTCTTAATTTAGTAATTCGCTCGCAGTTGTATATTACCCACTTTTCTCAAGAGTATCGCTCGCTTGTAGTTCTTTACCAAAGTCCTTATCAGAGCGCTTGTTTGCCTCTAACGCTTGTATACACAACGTATCTCGTTTACACTTCGTTAAGGTGTTGTTCTATAAAAAAACTGTTTATTGTCCATACTACCCGCTCACTGCTGCCTACGCTTGAAGAGACACACGTCGGTATTTACGACAAATAACAATGAAGAAACCTGGATGCAAAATTGGCGTCGCATAACTTGTATTATACAGATCTTGCGAAAGAAACAATTTTCACGACACTTTAACGGTTATTACATATAACATATATAACATTATCGGTATGAGTTAAACTGTTGTAATATAACTTGCAACATTGCGTCTTGTGTCGTTTCCCGATCTACTATCTTTCTTACGATGATCATATCCGACAGTCAATTATACGAAACTCACACAAAAGAAGAGGATATTCTTCGAGTTTGTGGCTTGAGATTGGATTTATATAAGTAACGTATCAACTTCTTTGAGTCTTTCAACAGATGGTGGGTAGTAAATATGGTTTCGAGCCGATAATGAGTTGTTTTTGTTTAGATGGTCGGCGATGATGAAGAACAATAGATTCAAAATCTCGATAGAGTTTGGGTCTACGGTTTTATTGAAAACGCCTTTTCAATACTTCGGATTTGATGTACATGGATACTTTTCGGAATCACAAAGTTTGTATCAGTTCATTCTAAATCCCTCCTCCTTACTTCCTCATCTCACCAAATATATTCTTTATGTCACTTTATATTTACTTAGGGTGATAGTGTTCAGACTAGCTTAACAGCTTTTTTATGTCGTTAGAAATAAACCATTCTTCCTCCGCAATTGCTTGGGATAAACAATAAGAAAATCAGAGAATATCATTTATTATTCTTGCATTACAGCATAAGAATTCGATCTTCCATTGCCCACTTTGATCAGTTGTATGAGGTCATACCATGTGCACTATGGAGAATTAATAAACAATCAAGATCTTTATACGTGTCGAACATATAAGCCGATGGCATCACAGTGACGTAAATTCGCTGCTGAGCAATTGTGTGGTTTGCTTATAGTAACAGTTGTTACGCTCCCATTACCCTCTTCAGAGTAAAATCCCGATTTTTCTAATCTTAGGATTATGCAGTATTTACAACAACAGAATAGAGTTATGTTCTGTCTCATGACAAATAAGCAGGCAATTAGTAAGTAGCACTCGTGTCGTGTTACTTTAACAATTTTCACTTTAATATGACAACTCCACCAACAGGACTTGGTGTTCGAGTCTTCAAGTTCCATCTTTACTACTTGACTTCATGGTGATTATGATGATCATGCTTTTCACCCATTTCACAAGTGGGGCTTTCCACTTCCACTTTTACACCTTCTTTTCTATTGTTGTCATTCTCCTGCCACTCTCTAAACTCATCAAAAAAAAAAAAAAAAAAAAAAAAAAAAAAAAAAAAAAAAAAAAAAAAAAAAAAAAAAAAAAAAAAAAAAAAAA
>CAJVPI010000416.1:0-31029 GCA_910592345.1 Paraglomus brasilianum
ACAAAGAATATTGAATTATCAACAATGATGTAATGATGACAATTCGATATTCTTTGTCATTGATAATCAAAATAATATAAGATACTTACTATAATTAAAAATAACAATCAGTAAAATAAATAGCAAATAAAGATTTAATTATTAATATTGCATTGTTTACCAACCGTGAATTCGCGCGAGTCAACTTTGACCCTTTATTACAAATTACGGAACCCCCTGTTGAATATAGGCAACTTCGATAGAGATTTATTATGCAATATTATGGGCGGACTACAACAACCGATGCCCGATTCAGCACCAGAGGAGTATAAAAACTTGTGTATCCAGCAACATGAGGAATACCATTTATCGTAATGATGTAAGACCCTAATCAGTTTCGAGAATATTCTAGTAAGCTCTACCTACTATAGATTTCCTAACCGAGCAACAGCTACGGCAGACGTGAAGACAAGAACTGGTGACGTGTTGATATTAAAATCAAAGCCAGTTTACATATTAACATTGTCATTGTCGTTTATTAGTTTGAGTTTAAATAAGATCATTTTAATATCGATTTTAATGTGACCGCATGCAGACTAATTGTGCAGGTTAGTTACATTCTAACGGCATCCCTTTTTAGAGTTATTCGTCCAATCTTGTAAAAATTGCTTAGTATGTAAATATATAATAAAGGCATGCCATAACACACTGTTTAAATAGCGAACCATTAATTCTTTACAATCGATCTTGTTGTTAATATCCTTTAAAAGCACTAGAAATTAATATTAACCCTAGTCGACTTCTCAACAAAACAGCCTTACCTAGTTTTAAATACAAAGTTTCCTTTTGGTTCCTGTCTTATCCGCGTCTTAGTCAATAGGTATTGTTCAATAAACCAATGAATCTGTAAATGCGAACTCTGCGAAATGTTTTCTTAAAAATTGAGATGTTTGAGTAAGCGCTCTTTACCAGCGAACTTATCGTTAATAAATGTGATAGCAGAATATGTTCGAACGAAATAAACTGTCCTTGCAGTTCTAAATATAAGAGATAGGCTTTTAATACTATATCCAGCCTATAACTAATATTCTCCGCCGGCTTTGTACTTAATGCCGTGCAGTATGCTTAAAACCAGATTATTGCAATGGCGATGGGCGCACCTGAAGAATGTAAAATGGTTTCCTTTTGCACAAAGCCAGCCCAAGCAAAAATTTTTGGTTCAATGTTTTGGTATAGATCTTTTATGTGTTTCTAAATAGCACGTTTTTGCGATGGTAGAAGCAAATTTGGATATCCCATTGCGTTCTACCACTTGTTGAAGGTAAGTCCGAAACTTTAAGGTCAAAGGTTTTGTAGGGCCAGTTTAGTCTTCCAATTATATACACGTAGGTTAGCGAAGAATACTTCAATAATATTATGCATTAATTACTGATTATAACGTATTAAACCTAGCTCATACTATACAATTGAGCAATGGGTGAGCCTGTGAGCGAATTACTTCGTCAAACAATGCTAACTGGTTGAGGTTTCTCCAAGCTAATTTATTTTTCCGTGTTGTTTATTGCAATACGTCTTATACTGAAATGTGTATTTACACATCTTTACTTAGTCTCGTTGGACTTGAAAGCAGTGGGAAATCACTCGTTAATTAAGCCGATTGAAAAATTTCTCATTTACTTATAATAATGTTCTTTGAGAATCTAGTTACTGAACGTTTTCTGATACACTGCAGTCAACGCGCGTGTTTTAAGGAAAAAGCCTGTGTGAACTTTCCTTACTTAAAAAATAGTTATTCTTATGGACTACATTATATCAAGTACATTTGATCGACGCGGTTTTTGAATTTGTTCACGTGATTAGAATATCCACTTAATGCTCACATGTTCACACTGACCTACTTTGTCTGCCATTTTGAATTGTGCGACTAATGTTAATGATGAATGTACAACGATCATCGGCGAACATTCCGACTTCTCTCACAAATATCTTTGCCATATAAATGATTTGTTCTTATTATTTATTATTTTAGGATCGAGTTTTCATTGTATTTATATATCCACTTTCATTGCAACTTTGTTGTATAAACTGAACGGTTACGCAATATTACATTAAATTAAAACATGCGCAATTTGAAACATGCACGTAGTTCCGAGACATTGAAAACAAACAGTCTACTAAATGTAAACGAAGGACAAACTGAAGTAGCAGCAAAAGGTTGGGCTAGTAGATTACGACGGTCGCCTTCAGCCGCTTCGTCGCTGTCCCCATTCTTTCTTAGGAAGAACGTGTCGCAACCCGTACCTAATGGATCTATCGGTGGTTCAATGTTAAATAAATTACGTGAGATGTCTGTAGGGTATTCGGACGTTGTACAGCTGTTGATTTCAAAGAAAGTAGGTTTCTGAAAGGTATCGAAGAAAATGAAGTAGATTAGTAGAACGCACGCCGATAACAGTTGCTAATGCATAACATTTGAATAGGTCACTTTGTTACTACCAGAAGCGATTGCACTGCCGTCGATAAAAATTGACCGCACTTTTGTAGAAGATCATGTAATCATAACGCAAAAGACAGAAGAAGGGATACAAGCAATCACGTTGAGTGGCCTACGAGCATTTATTCGACCGTGAGTAATAAATGTATATGCAAACAGTCCCTTTCATAAATTATGAAGCTCTTTCAAATGTTTGACATTTTGTTCATTCATCAACATCAGGAACATTCTGATTGCAATTGGAGCAATACAATCTCAACCGAATGATTCGTTATCAGATGAATCAATGAAACCAAGGTGAGAGTTTGACGTTTATTGAGACGCGTTCGATCGTATGCTGACGCGTGGGTTATTCCATTTCAGGTCTATCTTTGATTCATACACGTTGCCCAAGAACCTATCGGAATATCCGACGATTAGCGTAATCAATGACAATGCAGAGTCTATGCTTCATGGAATGAGTATACAAGGAATTGTGATTGAAGCGCCGATAATACGACAGGAGATTGCTGAGCAAGTTGCTTTGATTTGGGAAATTGAAGAAAGATTAACTTGGATTACGGATCTTCCCGGGAAGTTACCGGACGAGATTCAAAGGTTATTTTACAATATCAAGGTCAAACACGCATTTAAAAACATTGCAACATCAAATTGAATTTTTTTTTTGTTTGCTTGTTTACGTGCATAGATTTGTCCAAGAGTATGGACAGAATCCGCCATTGTCAGAAGATTTATGCTCGGAAAAGATCCAAGAATTCTACCAATACTGTTACAACGAAATTGAGTCAGTGACTGGATTAACGGAAGACGCCGAGAGAGAAGCTGAAGCCAAATTAGATTGTATCGAAAAGTTTATATGTTCGGTATTGTACACGAGGTAAAACACGAATACATCGGAAATGTATACTAACTATAAATGCGTCATACTATAAACTGATTGTGCTATTTCTATAACTAGACGTGACGTGAAGAATCAGTAGATATTTTCTGACAATTTCGATTCTCCTTTTCTATCATTTACTCTAGTTTATTTTGTCCTGAATGGGGTGACGATGAACTATTCGATGAAGCACTAGGATCAAAGATTGCAGCACTGAATATATTAGAATTAGGCCTTGGTCATCTTGGTATTACCGTTCAACCTCATCAGCAAGTTCTCTTTGATAATGCAATATGTGCTGCAAGTGACATATTCAGTTCGCTGGAGACGTTAAAGACACCTGGTGAGAAACTGGGTATATTCGTAAGATGCCATCAGATTGTAGTCGGTAAGTGTAACTAAGGTGCTGGTGGCTACAAAGTCGGATCGCAAAAAATCCTTTTATAATGAATTACCCATTTCATTATCTATACCTTTACAATAGATACGTTGAAGCAATGTACATCAACTCGAAATCCATCCGAAGATGTAAATAAACCTGTAGATAACCAATTGGCTCCTGTTCCTCCATCACCAACAGAAGAGAACAAAAATTCTGCTGCTGATGCTATATTTCCCGTATTGATATATATTCTTGTGAAGGCGAATCCCAAAAAATTAAACTCGCACATTCGGTGCGTATATTGAAATACTGTATTATTATATCCAACTTTTTTTTTTAATACTTTTACTTGATATGATTATTTAGATTTATTCAGAGGTATAGAGCACAAGCACTACTTCATGGTGAATCAGCTTACTGTCTAACAAATACAGTGAGTATATTCGTTATCCGCATACTGTACTATCCACATGATACGTAATAGTACTAATATGTTATCTCCGCTTATTTACTACACAGATGGCAGCAGTGTCATTTCTAGAGAATGTAGAGTTACAATTATTGGGCTTAGCAAAGGTGCAGAGGTTTGTTTTCTGGGTGGCATGGCTCGCTTATGCTTCTGCTCACTGTCGATGAGCATGGCTCGCCAGCTTGATTTAGAAAATCTAACAGATTATGTATTAGCTAGTTTTCTGGTGGCTGTTATTAACATGGGCTTTTTCTTTTATTTGTAGTGTGATAAATGATACCGAATCACCACCATCACAACAACAAACGCAACCACAACAAGCACCATTTACTTCAAAATTAGCATCAACATTAACAATGACATATACATTACCAATATCATTAACACTTGGTGTAGGTCGTACCATAGGATACGGTGTTGCAGGAGCTGCAGGGGTGGCGGGGAGTGGGCTACATATGATAACGGATGTTGTTGATACATCGTATAAGAAAATTGGATGGATGCTTGGATATAGTGAGGATAAGCCAACTGATCACACAGAAGTGGGTCGCGAAGGCATAGAGACAGAGACAGTGACCAACGATATTATTGTAGATAAATCAAAACAGACATCAGGCGAGACAGTTGTGAACAACCCATCACCATCCAATGTTTTTAATGAAGAGAGCACAGTATTGACTATTGATAAATCGTCGATGTCAAATGAACATAATACAGTAAACACGAATGAAGCATTGTTGATAGACTGCCACAGCGTTAATGTCAGAAATGAAAAATTGTGTGATGCGACTGAATTACTGTTATCGACGTCTATGGATGCAGCGTCATTGTAAGTGATATTTGAAGGTATAACGCTTTTCGAATTTATTAAATATGCATATGGTGTAGGCGCATTATATACAATTAATACAAGTATACTATGAACGAGTATAATCTCGGTCATTGGTAGTTTGTTATTGTTATTATTCATGTCTCTATCCACTGTGCCGTAATGTATATTACCATTATCATTTATTATGTTGATTCGTATCATCGGTTATCCCATAATAGACAACAGTGTGCACGCAATGTAAGTAACAAACAGTTGCCATCACCGCAAATGATCAGATAGGACTAATATCATTACTCCATTGTTAGATAGCGCCACCCATCGACCGCTTCATAAAATGCCCGATTGAAGAATTTAAGGTTGTCGATGTACCTGGTAAGCAAATGCTCGGTATACGCCGCCACGATGTACAGATTAGATGACTAAAGAATGCTTACAAAATAGAACTACTATCAGATTATAAACGTATTGCCGCTGACATAGAGGCACTTGGGCTATTTGCAGACTAACGTTGAATGCATGATTGGATGATGAGAACTGGAAACACACAATCATCACTATTGCTTGTATTAACTATCTGGTGCTGATCCTGATACCTCTATCACCTCTTCAAATCTTCATCATAAGGTAGAAAAGATCACCTACTCGATTAAATATAAATGGATTATTGACCCGATAAACGAATAAAATGACGTATTTTGTCAATTATTTCTGTTTACTGTTACGACAAAGGATTCTATGAGGCGAAGACATCAATATGTTCTACGATCTGCGACATTTTGGAGCGATCTGAACATACTAATACTAATACTGGATATTGCAAAAACGTCATTCGACGACGACAGGACTTGAACCTGTGCGGGCAGAGCCCATGTGATTTCTAGTCACACTCCTTAACCACTCGGACACGTCGTCAGTTCAAGAGTAATCGTGGCTCCGGATATATATAAGCAATTATCAAAACAAACTTTTGTGTCACATGACACTTGCAAATTTTTGGAAAACGGTTGCTTACAGATATTCTTCCCTTACAACGTTCCTTACAATGCAATTTCCAAAACACCTCCGTCTATGTCAGTACTCCATCCTTCCTTTTTATAGCCGCTTTACGGCCTTTTTACCCACTTCAATTCACCACCAGCGCTTTTTCCATGCGACCCCACTTTCTTATAGCGTAAAGCCATTCTTGGCTGACGAGCATGTTCTCAGCTACACCGAGAAACATACCAGTCGCGGTCCTGCCTATATGGATTACATTTACACCAACAGCTTGCATGCCTTCCCTGAAGAAGCTAAACAAATGATTTCCCGACCTCAAGCGCTTTTCCTGACATGGGTAACGCGAATCACGAAAGCAGAGAAAGTACTAGAAATTGGATCATTACTAGGCTATAGCTCCCTTGCGTTGGCAGAAGGAGTTAAAGAACGGAAGGAACCCTATGTGCTTAGTCTGGAGAAGGATCCGATCTATGCTAAGCTGGCAAAAAAACATATACAAATGGCAAAGATGCAGAAAATTGTTGAGATTAGATGCGGAAAGGCTTTGGAAACGTAAGTTACAAACTTAGGATTTGGAATTTGGTCAGGAATAGAATTAAACATACAGTGAGAAGATTTGACGCGGAATCGATTAGTCGACTTTTCAAAAAACGGGTTGGATATTAAAACTCTGATATCATTGTTCAGGATGAACGAATTCGATGATTCGATGAAATTTGACTTGATATTCCTTGGTGAGGATTCATTATAATAGGCATAGTGCTAATAATTGAAATCAATAAATTAGCTAAAAACCAATATTAAAAAATCCAGTTCTGACGACACTCCAAACGATCAGATGCAAATAAATCGGGGTATACAGATTACTATGATCTCATCATGGAGAAGGATCTCCTCACGAGAAATGGATTAATGGTTGTGGATAATGGTAAATATTATTGCCTACACGCGTTTGTTCGATTGGCGCTAACTCGGTACAAAAAACGCAATCTTTGCAACAATATTCACTGAACCTAACCGACTATCCCACTTCTAACAGTATTATTCAAAGGTTACGTACATCCACGGGAACTGCAACCGTTCTATCGGCCTCCGAAGAAAAGGTTCTCAAAACAAGAAGAGAAATTGCTAAAGGTAGCTGAAGAAACGGATGAAAGGTACAAAAAAATTGGGAGAAGATTGCAACATTTCAATCGACATGTGGCCGAGGATCCGACGACTGAGCAGATGTTGGTGCCGATGTTTGATGGCATGATGTTTATTTGGAAGAGAAGACCGGGCAGGAATGCTTGGGCCGCACAAGAATTAGAATAGAGTATTATATGAGAGTAATAATGGGAGCATATTTATGCGCAGTTCCAGAAGCAGATTTTAGTAAACAATTTCATCTTGCGTTTTTTTTCTTCCCTATGTTGGACTCTCGTAGATTAGTACAAAATTCGTGCGGGCGTTTAATAGAGAATTTTCTTTTTCAGAAAAGTATACGTGAGAACGAATAAAAATGTAAATGATAACTATTCAAAACATTTGATACTATGCCCACGTGTTTATCAAACAGGCGCTTGTCTGTCGTTAGGTACCCGAGTTGTTTGAAGAAGACTCTTGTATCCTTGCTTTCATTTTCTCAAATTCAATTCGTGCGTCTTCTTTGGTCGTTGGCGGTTTCTGTGCAGTTATATATAGAAATAACTATAAATCAAATTCAAGTACTAACAAAATATATGTGTATTAAAGCTCACATTTGTCGTCTCTAGAGCAGGCCAAAATTGAGTCTGTTAAACGCATGAATGAGGTTATTTAATTGTTCAGTTAAAAATCTTAAAGGTAATGATGTCAGTTACAATACCCCTCTAATATGTTTATCGTAAAATTTGGGATCTCCGAAATAGTACATCATAGCGATTGGAAAGAATATGTAGACGCTAAACTGTCAGGAGAAAGTGGAACTGTTAAACATATATCAATCAAAGCATACAACAAAGCTTAATTAAATGGTTTAAAATACTTTGAAGATTTCTAAATTCGGTCCAGCCATAACCACGGAAGAAAGATCCCAAAATTCGTTTTCATGATGGCAGCCACGATAATATTGGTGACAAATCAAAAACGACTAACCGTATTTGGACTAGCAAAAATCAGAGCATTAAGATAATAAATTTCTTGAAGGCTTAATAACAACATATCACTTGGTATGCTTGCCAGAACATAAAGCGTCGTTCATCATCATTACAATGTTCAAACAGATAAAAGTATTTTGTTTTTAATGAAATACCAGCTTCATACAATGCAGTTTGCTGGATGTCTAGGGAAAAACTCGCCAATCTAACTTTGCTATTTTGCTAAAAAGAAACGTCATTCTCAAAGACATTGTCTACCATCTTCGATGACCATAGAACCAAACTATGCGCACGCCGATGTAGATCAACGCTATTATCATTATCATTATTATTATCATTAGTTGATGAAGAATATAAATTTTTTAGTAATATTATTGAGCGCGTAGTCAAGAGTAATTAAATATCAAAGGTATTCCCCCCAGCAATAGCAATAGTAAACGTTATATTACCTTTTTGCGTGCCTGTTTTAGAATTTTTGGTCACATGTCTGCCACTCCGCGGTTTCTCGTGTGAATTCGGAATTTATCATTATTTCGTTGCGTTTGCTATGTCGGCAAACAACTTTAATTCTACGTATTCTAATGACGGCAAACAGAGTGCCATTATCGACAAGTCGTGGCTTTGGAGGGATCTTGATAACGACCACTCGGAATTTATAACGACCAAAAGGCAATGTATAGACTTAGTCAAAGAACTGAAATCGAGACAGTACTGGACCTCGTCTTATAAGGGCAGCATTCGTTTGAATCACTCGAGTCGTTTTGATTTTAGCAATGCGAATACGTTCGGTAATTTCAAGTCTGAAATTGTTATGATTTATAAACAGTATTTACTTCCAATTCTAAAGCCATAAATTGTATTGCCTGCCGTTAGCTCCATCATTAGCAAAAATAAAAAATGAAGATCCGCGCTACGAGTTTTATGACGCGACGCGTACACGATACATTAGTGAGATTGACGCTGTCCGCGAAGTGCTATTCATGCTATCGACCCGACCGAGCTTTTTATTTCGTCTGGTCAAGGAGGAGTATAGGGTATGTAGCTATTGATATATCGCGAAAAGTGTTGGGAGTAATATCATGAATTGTTTTCAAGAGTGAAATTAAATGTCTTTATGAATTTGAAGATAGGTCGAGATTAATGCGACGTTGATGCACTTGACAGAATTGGCATTTAAAGAAATGTTGGAATATTTCTGCAAATATGGAAACATCCTGAGCAGACTTCGAGGCGTTTCAATGCGGTATAGGAAAACTGTTGTTTTTTTTTCGACATCTTGTATTGTCCACAGAAATTTACTCTTGATATACCTCGTGGTTTACCACTCTAGGATCTGCTTAGAGCATTGCTCGCTATACGGCCAGACAGCCCAAGCGTTTGCATACTCTGTATTAAAAATGCTGTGGTGTTTTGAAGGAAAATTGGCTAACTTGGAATCGGCTTACCAGAAACCGAAAGACGATGATGTGCAAGTGTCGCTTTTATGTTTAAAACAGCAGCTCATGAATGACTTTATAGAATTCGAAATCGTCCATGAGATTGTCATTAGTTCGCATCTTTCCGGTAATAACTATATATATCGATGTTTACAATGTCCAGTAAATCAATATTTATTCCTTTTTGTAATGCTGCAGATGTTTCTCCATATCACTTAACATCTTTGGAGGACACAAGGGATAATTCACTCAACACCCATACTAAGCCTTCACTGGTGACTTATTCTCTTCTTAATCGGCTATTCCGAGAAGTCACCCATCATCAGATTTGCGGCAACAAGTCTACACGCACAATGCTTGAAAAACACCTTTACAACACCCTTGTTCCATATGTTCGTATGATTGATGATTGGATATGTAACGGCATATTAAACGATCCGGCAGATGAGTTCTTTATAGTAGGGTAAGCGATTTCTGTATTTATTTAAAGCTCATCTGATAAGTAATGACAAACATCTCATGAGCTATTTTCTTTCGGACGCAAGAAATTCTACTATTGAAAAGACGTCATCTAACTACTGGGCAGAGATGTTTAAGGTTCGCACGATAAATGTAGTTGAGAATGGGATAGATTCGACACAATCGCTGATGCCGGAGTTTTTGAACGCGTTTTACGAGAGGATTTTGTTCTCTGGAAAAGGAAGGAATCTGCTGATAACGTTAAATTCGAACGAGGTATATTTTTTGACCCTCGTAATGAGAGCGAATATGTAATTTACCTGAATTCCTTTATTTGATTTATTGACAGTTTCTAATTGCAGGCTGGACCGTCAACTCCGTTGGTACTCGGACCAAACGTTGTATCTGATTTGACAACATTCCATCCGTTTAACGAACGTTTTGCTGAACAATTTAAAAGTTATCTTGAACCTCGTTATATGCATATTGGGAAATGTATATATAATACATTAGTGGAAAGGTGTTCTCTCTGGAGACATATTAGGGCATTATCGGGATTATACTTGTTACAAGAAGGAGATACAATGCGGAAGTTATGTGATGTTATATTCGAGAGGGTTGGTTAAATTTAATGTTCATTCAAGCATGTGTTAATGATGAAGATTGTTGTTGATTTCTTTTTCCATTATAGATCGATAGGAATCAAATGTGGTACGATAGCTACGTCTTTAATGATATGGTATCGGGTATATTTGCTGGAGCCAAATGGTTGGACAGCGATCTTGTCAGTGCTTGGATTGATGATGTGGCGGGAAAGAAACCTGATATTACTACCGTCAAAGTCTTTGAGAAGATCACAATTGAATACCGAGTGAGTTATTCGAGTGTTTGTTCACAATTGTGTGATGATTTAAGAGAGCCAGTAAAACCAATATTGGCCATCAATGTATTGATCATGCTCACTTTGCCTTAAATTGTGTTACAGGTTCCCTGGCCATTAGATAATATAATACAATCACGTACGCTACAAATATACAAGAAAATATTCGCACTTTTACTACAAATAAAGAGGGTAAAATTTTTTATGGAGCGGCTTGCATTTTCTCGTATGGGCGCCGGCGAAGAAAAGACTTCCGCTATGATGATGTTCTATGGACTCAGGACGAAATTGATTTGGTTTTTAAATGTCATTTGGGACTATTTGATGAGAACGGCGAGTAACTGAGTTATATGATTATTACCAGGTAAAGATTGCAGGAAAAAAACTAATAGATATTATCTGTCATACTGGATAGATTCTCTATGCAGAAACACAGAAATTTCACGAAGATCTTACGACGGCGTTCGACATTGATAAGATGATTATGCTGCATGAAAAATATACACAACGTATACATTCTAGATGTCTTTTAACACAGAAGGTATGCCTGACTAGTTGAGATGACATTTAACTGGATATCTACGTTAAACTCACGACAATTTCTCTTCAAATCTCATCTCTTCATGCTACTTGAAAGACATCATCAATTCACAAATCAGTCTTCTCGATCCTTAATCTAACCTTTCAATTCAGCACGCTCTATAACCGTTATATGGAAACCAATACTATTCCTTGCGAGTCGCCGTCCGACAATCGTCGTACTACTATAAACCCTCACACATTCTCACTCTATGATTCTGATTCTGATTCTGATTCCGACTCAGACTTTGATGACTTTATAATCGAAGATGAAGAGAAGGAACTTGCAAACGATGTAGATAATTATGTTCCAAAAGAAGTTAATCATGAAGAATTTGTTGAGGGTCTGCAGAGAATACGAAGGGAATTTGATAGGCATAGAGATTTTATAGCTACTTTGGTGGGTGGAATAGGCAGAGCTGGTGGATTTTGGTGGTTTGATGCACTCTCACTTGCTTTGAGAGCATAAAATGGAAATGGGGCAGCGGTAATGGTTAATCTAAAAAGTAATAATGTTGATAAGGTATTCGGGATGAAGAGATGTGCATGATGTTAAATATAATGCTATACTTGATCATACATTGAGCAAAGAATATCATCACGTCAAAGCCACCTCACTGCCAATAGAAGAGGAATAAATAAACGCGGTTCTTTCCAAAGAAAACGTTTTCGGTTACCGAGAGTATAACATTGTCGAGTCATATGAATTTATATCAGGCTAGCATTATTTTGTTCCTGTTCCTGTAGTTCTTTAATTCTTTGGGTTAATTCTTTTCTTTTCATTAGCCAATTGGAGAATGTCATTTTGAAGATGCTTTTCCAATTATTCTTTTATTCACCAAACAAAAGTTCCGTGCTTTCTATATGTACACTCGGTAGTCACTTCAGAAACCGTTAGTATATCATATGAAAGGTATAAAGTTTATTAGGGCCAAAAACACGTCGCTTGACAATCTTAAATAGCATCAGTCAGGAGCTTATTTAATCTTGCAATCCGAGAAGCAGCCGACAAATCGACTGTTTGATCCTCTCCAATCTCAATGATAAATCCGCCCAGGATGTTTGGATCAACCTATAAATAAATAAATAAAATTCTAATCGACGAAGACCAAACTTGGACAATGAAAACTAAAGATTGTGAGTACCTTGTTGGCTATAATCGGTGTTTGATTTGGTTTAACAAATCGACTTTTACTAAGTAATGTCTTCAGTCTGGTCTCGGTTTTTTTATCGAGCTCCTATGCATAGGGTGTAACATTATAAGACTACATATCAATCTGCAACAAAAGCCAATTAGTTTTGTCCATAGCCAGCAACTTACTCCAACACTAGTTATTGTAATAGGTATTTCTCCTCGCTCAGCAACCATGATTTGTAGATACTTTTGAATAACTCTTTCTGTCTCCCCAAGTCGACCATTCTCGGCTAGCAAGTCAAAGAAATTGTTTGTCAACTCTGAATATTTCCCTTGTTTGAGCAATCTCCTTACACCTTCTTTTTTGGCTTCGCGCGCTACTGACGGATCAGCGAGAAAAGTCCTAATTGTCGAATTTTTGGTAATAACCGATTCGATTTGTTTTAGGTCTCCCTCGACAGTCTTTGTATTTGACTTTTTAGCTGCAGCACTGTACAGAGCTGTTGCGTAGCGACCGTCTATGCCATATACAACGAGAGGAACCTGAAAAAAAAAAAAAACAAACGAAAGGGCATGAGCTTAAACGTGCAATGCTGGGATAAGCAACAGAAAATCTCGCACCTGTACTGAACTTCCTCCTGCAGTAGCATATCCCCTCGCCAACTGGTCAGTATAAAATGGTAGATGTTTAACGCTTTATCGATAGTGTATCTTGCTATAAACCTTTCACTTATGCATATACCTTTGGAACGACCGAACCCAAAGTAAGCCTTGTGAGCGAGGCCATAGCGAAAATATTTATTGCGTTTTCTGTTGCGTTCTTTAATTAGCGTTAGTGCTACATATTAATATTAATATTGCTAATATTGTCGATCATTATCAATTTTTCGTGTAAAGTCATAAAATAGAAGATTTTTGTAATTTATTTCCTCGTGACAACTCTGAGTTACTTGCCTTACTGCCTGTCAATGTCATTTCGCGATCGTTACTTTGATTTAGTTGTGTAAATAAATCTTACAATAATGAAAAGTCAAAATACATATGATATTTGAAGTAAATAATGTTTACTATATATTTAACACGTATCGCGTCTTGTAAGTTTTTGTTTTCTCATTGCACTTTGAACCGTTACATTGTCAATTATTTTCAAACAACAATTCAAATGTTCGCACAGGGATACGATCTCCTCTAGAAATTCATAAAAACCTAACGTACCAATTAGGACAATTAAATATAATGTTAAAAAAATAAAAGACACTGGCAGTGTTGCACGTAAACAAGGAAGCGGTCGTCCTAAAAAAATCACTGCCAGTGCATCCAAGGCCATCGGTCAATATTTGAAGCGAGATCCAACTGCCTCATCTCGAAAGATGGTGCCGAAAAAGGTCTTGAACTATCGTATAGAACGATTTCAAGACACTGGGCTATAAGAATAATGTGCCCAATGTTTACCGATAATCATAAACGAATGCGAATTGAATGGGCTTATGCTCACCTTAATGATAACTGGCAGAAAACCCTTTTTACGGATGAAACTGCATTTCAGTTATTTCGGAATACCACATAGCGCAATGGTATAAAGGCGCCCGAACGTTCCGTCCTATCCCAAAAAATCGTGTCAAAATTTTTTGTCTTTATTGCTTTCAAGGCATAATGACAGGGCCAATCTACGTTGAAATTCTTCAGAGGCACTTACCTGAAATACGACAAATGCTCGGAAGAGTCTGGCGCTTCCAACAAGACAACGATCCGAAGCATACAGCTCTGTCGCTAAACAATTTCTTCAGGCCAATATGCCCATAGTTATTGACTGGCCGTCGAATAGTCCCGATCTCAACCCAATAGAAAATTTATGGAGCATAGTTAAAACTAATGTAGAAAGGCGAAGACCAACAAATCTTGATGAATTAAGGCGGCACATGGTAGAAGAGTGGGATAGTATTCCGGATTCAATTGTAAAAAATTTGGTAAACTCGATGAAAAGTATTGAAAGTAATGGTGAACGAATTCCTTTTTAATTCTTATAAATAAAATCTGCGCGTTTTACAGTTTTAATGAGGTATTTTGAGTCCCAATTTATTTGCTCATTGTAAAGTTATTGTAAATTTACTGAGGGCAAGATTTTTTGTCCCATACTGTATATTAATATATCCATCCTGCTAATTAGCTTATAACTCTAGTAACAGTAACTGATGTGTCAATTCTTGTCTCGTATCCTCAATACACAAATCCATTTCTCATGATTTCTAACTCGGGAGATATGAGATTGTCAATCTTTATCAAGCCTAGACTTTCACACAATAAGAAGACATAAAAGTGAGACGATTAGACATGCATTAGGAGTATGTATTTTATTAAGTGTTACTTTTCTCTAAAAATAAAATTATAAGCAATCATATACAAAGAAAACTGCGTGAACAAGTTATGAAGTATTCGTAAAATCATTGTATCCAGCCTTAGTCATGCTGCGTGTAACTCTCCTATCGACACTGGATGACGACTTTGCACTCGCTATAGAATTATTAGGTGTCGTATTAGCATTATTTTCTCCATCTGTCCCAGCAGCATTCTTAATCTTGCTTGATGATGCCGCTCGTCGTCCATGCGATGAATTGACAGGAGTCTGAGTAGCTGATCTCGAATGTCTTGATTTTGATGATGATGTTGGATATGGATGTTTATTCGGCACTCGTTTACGTAAAGATTCTCGCGTTATTGTCATCGACGTTGATGGAGAACAGGGTGTCTTCTGTCCTTTTTGTGTTTCTGAACGGGGAGAAAACGGTGAGTGATTGGGTAGTCGCGGGGTCGTTTGAGGAGGTGTTTCGATTGGTGAAGATGGCGTTGGGACTAAAACTGAATGTAAGCAGTGAAAATTGGGCGAGTTAGATGTGTGTCTAGCACGTTTAACAGTAACAATAAAAATAATCATGTGCATACGTACATTGCAGTTCCTCCTCAACATTTCGATCCTCCTCACGTTCAACTATTTCCAACTCTTCTTCATCTTCCATGATTTTTAATTCAATAGGTGGCAAAATATTTTTAATCTCTCCAATTACTTTGCTTCTCTTGGCGAGATGTTTTGGCACCCCTTGTATTGACATATCGCGAACCATCTTCTCGTGCAGTCTGATTGCCGCCGCATGATTTCCATGATGAAGATCGAACATAACGAGAAAGTCTTTGGTAGCAAGCCGATTTTCCTTTTTGCAATAACTTCGCAGGTATTCTGTTTCGGCCGCGTTGTATGGAAGGTCAAGCAATTGATTTAGTAGCTTGGGCCTGGGATCTTTTTTTTTTTCATTAGAGAAGTTGGACCGAGTAAGTACGAAATGCATTGAAGTTATGCGAAAACTATTGATAATATGATAACACAAATTCGTTCTTATCCCGCTCTTTCTAGAAGATGGATTACTTACTAGAGAATACAAAGTCAAGTAATTGGTGAAACAAAGAGTCCCCCGTTATCTCTTTGTTTGGTTGTACTTTCTCCCTCTATTATTTTAATCAGAAATATTATTTAGTCACCTATCAAAACTCTCTTTGTATACATATTAATTGCTCTCATACTTACTTGGAACATTAGAGCATCACATAAATCAATCTGACATAGAATATCCATTTCTTTCGTGTGGAAATCGTCATTATCAAACCATTCATGCGATATATTGAGAAAAAGGACGGCTATACGAGGTCCAGCATTGTTTACAAGAGTCTGGAGTATCTTTTCAGGATAATCAACCATGACTTCGGGCTCACTTAGGAATCTTATTGCTTCCTGTGGATTCAAAAAGATTAGTACACAAGTAAAGTGAACTTCGATCCCATTCCAGTCGATTTTAATTTACCTCAAATTGATGATGATCTAAATACCAATATCCGTCCATTAGACACAGCCATTGAGGAGGAATTAAGAATCGAGCCGCATATTTTTGACTTTTTCCAGAGCCTTCAACATCCTTCAACAGATAATAGATCTAACATGCGACCAAAAAGTTCAGAACATATAATATGCATAACTATTACAGCACTCCACATCAAGCGTAATTAAAGCACAAGGATACAAGGCAATGCCGCCGTAGTTCTCCCAAATCCTGACTTGCTAAAATGGAATCAATTAACGCACGAAAGTCTTGCGAAGTCTGTGGAGGATATAATTCGACTATAAAATTGAAGCATCAAATCTTATTAGCCATCAATAATCATAAAATAGAATTAAATGAGAACTCGACTTTAACTCACCCGGAACCACTGCATGTTGTAATAGTTTATCAAACATTAACTCATTTTCCATCCTGCTTCGTCTTGCGTTGATATCGTTTATTCTTTCTGGTTCGTATGCCCAATCCTCAAACCATTCATCGAAGCGAGGAGCCTACAGAAATATTACTTTAACGACATAAAAAAAAGTGTAACATAGTCTAAACATCAAAATGCTCACTGTATCGTAATTGATTGTCATCAAATCCATTTCGTGATCCCGATCATAGTAGTGAGTGCGATCCTCAGTCAAGAGGAATAATTTAGAATCACTAGACGGGACATCAATATCCTATGCAATGATGAAAAACAGGACCAACAACAAGTTAACGATTGACCCGCACATGGATGCTCTTTTTCCATATCCATTTCTAATATATTCCCTATTAACTTACCAATACAACGGCTCCAATATTCGTAACATCTGTCAACCTGACTTGAAGCTGATGATCATTTCCCTGCACTCGTCCACTAATCAACTTTTTCTTGTTCCTTATCCTCTTATCTTGCATTACTTCCACTTGTATTGCCGCAGCAAACGCAACAAGCTCATCACGATCTTTCCCCACCTTTCCAGCTGCTAAAGCAGTTACTTCCCCATTCTCTCCATCTTCTCCCACGGATGCGTTGCCGATTGTGTCAACATTATCGTCTCCAATAGCGTATAATACTACAAACGGCAATTTCCTTTTCGATGCACCGTCTGAAATAGAGGCAGGCATAGCCTTTGTATCTTCAAAAGCGTCGTGATTTATTACATCATAACTATCTTCCTCCTCGGTAATCGCTACGCTGCCTTCGTCAGTTAATGCGATATCCATGGCGTCAGGATTAACGTCAGCACGATGTGGTATGGAAATTTTGGTTCCGCAATGTCCGACAGTGAGTGTACCGAAAAAATGCGTTGTCGGTATGGATGCCGGGGTAAAGCATAGATGGGTTATTGGAGCTAGTTGCAAAAAGCGAATAAATTGATGGGATTCATAAATTTGAATACACAAATAAATAAAAAAATAGACGCGGTTTGTTGACAAACTATTGTAAAGTACCTCCAGCTGATGGTGTAGCAATAGACCGAAGAGAATCTATTCGCCCTTCAGGCTTATATGTAAATATCTCTACATTTCCTTGAGCGCTTCCTGCAAAAATCAGCTTTGCACCAGTATCCTTATTTGTCCTGCCACGCTCTTGAGATGTTGTCGGTATTGATATGCTTATGGCCGTACACTATATGGGAAACAATTTGATAACTTGTAAGTAAATATAAGTCATTGAATTACGCTTGCAGTTGACTTCGATCAAACTTACGGCGCTTCCGTCTTTTAACCCTGAATGATGATTCTCCTGAATTATTAAATAGTAACATTGTTATTTATCGGTCCCACAGACAAGCATTCTATTATTAATCAACTGTGATTCTTACAGCTATAGTGTATGTCGGGTAATACTCGTCGTAAGCGTCTCGCGATGGGAATAATCGCCATACGGCCACTCCTCCAACGGCGGCACACACAATCAAATAGTACTTGTCCGCGGGATTGTGTCCCTGTTCTCTTAGCCATTTGGTATCTTGTTCCTGTTTAGAAGCCAGTTAGTCAAATTACAGTTATAAAAAGACTTAATAACAAAGGCATAGTAATTAGCTCACATAGTGAACGCCTTGCGAGATAATCATCGAATTAAGTGGCATCAGTTCAGGAGGGAAGACTATGTTCAGCTCGCTTACGAGTTTCCCCCATATGTCGAAAAGAAGGAACGTATAGTCGTTATCGCGTGTTGTGGTGCATATTAAAAGACATGGACCTTCGAGGACGCAATCCGTGACGGCAACAATTTCACATAATCTCTGTGATTACAGTAGATATATATCGGTTATTGTTTGAGCAAAAAATATTACGGGTTAATTAAACAATTAAGCCAACACAAGTCTACACCGAATTGCTAGTCTATCCACAGCTTCATAAATAACCAACTTGTTATCAAGAGACGCTAATTACCTGGTTATTTCGTTTATATAGATGTATATCGATTATATATTGGATGGCAAAGGTGGACCTGTCGCGTATTTCAATATACCTTTTGTTATAAATGTATATGAATCGCGACCACTCTGAGGTCTTGGCCCAGTTCGCGAAGACACCTTCTGTAATAGATTCCTTTGCCAGTTCTCCACAATCCATGGACTTCACAGTCATTTTGCTAGCAGGCATATGCTGAGTACTGACAGTAAAAGACTCTCTGACAAATTCCCTCGTCGATCCAGTGATCTTGTTTTTTATTGCTCTAAATAAGTCCATGTTCTAATGTAAAAAGTTGCTAAGGTGGTTGGTTTTTGTTCCTTTTTTATAGGATTGCATGTCGTAGATCATTTCTAAAATCAGGGTTAACTTTAAGCGATTGTTGTTGATCTATTTTGATGATGATTACTTCCACAACTTTGTGTAGTACAAATCACAGGTGCAAATATTAACAGTCACATGCTATAGAAATGTCTATTGTTCGAGAAACAAGATAATAAATCAATTGTGAATAAAAGTCCCTCGCGATTAAGATAATAAATCAACAGCATTATTATTATATTTATTATGATAATATAAATAATAATAATAATGGGCTTACTTAAATCAATTGTTATTATTTATTATTATTGTATTGCAAATATTATTACTACCACCAATTAGAAAGCATGGTAAGTGATCGGTGATGACGACCATTAAAAAAGGTTGATAGAACGTGATCTGATTAAAAATAGAACAGCTGTGCATTTAGCAATAATAATAATATAATATCAAGTTATCTGTTATCTATCGTTGGTGAGCGGTCGTGAATCTTGTCTACTGTGGACTCTCACCAGCTTTAAAGCATAATTCTAATAATGCAAGCTCTAAATTTATAAATCTTACACACTTCTTTATAGAGTCACTAATTACAGTCAAGAAAATCGCATTATAAAAAGTTTTTTTGGGTCACAATTTTCACATATTAATAATAATGGAACCGTATAGTTAACTCGCGTTATTAATGCTGAACAGTGTTTACGTAAAGAGACTTTGTTAATAGTATTACAGATAAGATATTGTACATACTATTTTTAGGGGAAGAAGGTGAAAATTCGCGAAGGATTGATCTGCATATTTTTCAACCAAAGAAACAATTGCGCTGGATAGCCTTATTGATAAGTAGAACATTTGTGTGCATAACAATTGGTATCCTATGACCTTCTCGTAACATTTACGCTTGGCATTGTAATTTTGTTAATAAATCTGAGGAGTTGCCTATGGTAAATGTCAGAAAGAAGTGATATGTGTCAATTTTTTGAGCATTATAATAACTTTCACACTATAATGGAATTACACGTGCAATCAATAAGAAGTCCACTACATATAACGATAAGTAAAAAATCGGTGTTCTATACCGATTTTTCTTCTATCCCTAGTTTGTAACCGGGCAAATTTGAACCTTCCTCTTTCCATACTTCTACCTCTTTCTTGAACTCGTAAATCGATTCTCATCTTCAGAGCCTACTGAGATCTGTTTCTTCGTGCAGACTCTGCCAGTCACTGCAGGAACACGGTTCCTTGCAATTAACACAATCTACTGCATTCCCATTTACACCTTGCGGCTGTTGTATACATGGCGTACAAGTAAATCGCTCCTTTTCTCAGAGGTATAACCGTTCTTGATAGTATTATTACGGGCTAAAGGAACCAAGTATTGTATGACTTCAGAATTGGTAGGATGAGACATTTTTAATAAGAGTGTCTACCATAAATGTTAAACGTTAAACGTATGACGTTGGATTATGCTCCATCAGCGATTGATTGATAAAATATACTGTACATTCTTATGGTCAAGAAATCGACAAGCGATCTGCCAAACAAAACCAACTCACGGTCACGCAATGTCCTTTTTAAAGTAGGAACACCTTCAGCGTTCCAATCGTAGGTGTTATTAATAAAAGAACGCAAACCTTCACGGTCATTTAAATTTCATGCGATTCTGGAGAACTATATACATTGGGGCTATTTACTTGTGATATAAAGCGAATCCAAATTGCAGGCAAGTCAACCATATATAGTCTGCAAATAATTGATCAGAACACGCTAAAATTAACCTTTTAATCAAAAAGGCATAAACCTGACAATTAGTGCAGGTACGTGTAATAATGTAGTATTAGTCTATAATTTACCAGACAGAAAGTCCAAGGATTTATTAATGAGCTTTTCTTCTTATCTTCAAGCGGCTGTCATGATCTAATTTTGTGAGTTGACGGATCTACGTTTGATATGTAGGTTAGGCGGTGTATTAATTAATATGCTCAAAAAAATAATAAGAATGTTAATTTACCTTTAAACTTTCATGGTCAAACTCAAAAGGTATTGCAGCCAAGGTACCATCAAATCTGGTAATCAAGCACAAGTCAGCAAAGACAATGATAGATCAATCGAAACAGAGACTTACCTATTCTTCTTGATATCCAGGTATCTGATTTCGCCATTCTCTGTGATCCTTCGCTGTAGAATAACGACATTATCAGCCTCTTGTGTAACTTTGGCCGATCCAAATATAGAGTTAATGTCCAAGAATTCCCTTTCATCCTTTTTGGGATGAACAACCAATGTTATATGTACGTTTCGTTCTGTGGCAATCCTTCGAAACGTTCCAACGGTGCGATCTTGAAGTTCCCAACGATCATTATGATATCTGGCTTGCTCTGCCAACATAAACTGTAAATTGTCTATAATAATATGTTGCACATCAAAGGCATATATTGCATGCTCCATAGCAGCAGTGACCTTTGTTAGCTCAGTGCTGCCAAAGAATTTCAAAAAATACATTGGCAGCTTATACCCAACAGAAATCAGAGTAAGTAATGTGCAAAAGTCTACAACAAACATACAAAATAAACTCACTTGTTGAAATTTTTCAGCCCATATTGGAAATTCTTTAATATTCTCCTTCGTTAACTCCTTTCCTGCAAATTGCTGCAACATCTTTTTGGCCAGTCTTACATTAGGAATTTCAAAACTTCCCCACAACGTGTTGACACCTGATTTACAATAGTCTAGAGAGAGCTGACTAAGAACGGTAGTTTTCCCAACCCCGGTTGTTCCAGTAAATATGGTCAATTCACCACGACGATGACCCTTCAGAACTTGATTCAATCCTGGTAAATCAATTGATTGGACCCCTTGAACTTGATCTGGATTTACAAGCTCACGGTATACCGAATCCCTTAACCACTCAAATCCAATGATTTGCTCATGTTGTAGTGGCTTTGCGCTTTTAATAATCTCTTTGAGATCTTTTCCAGCTTCCAAAGCCTGTTGTGCGTTGACAGGTCCATCCAATTGACCATTCAATGATTTCACAATCAAGCATCGTTCTATGCCCAATTTCTCTGCAAATTTCTCAGCCGCATCTTGACCAGCCACATCATCATCGAACCATAGATATATCTTGGAGAATCTTTCAAGTAACGGAAGAACCTCAATAGAAAGTTGATAAGAGTTATGCGGAAGACACGTTGAGGGAATCTTTGTCTCCTGATAGGCAGCCATTGCATCAAATTCAGTTCCGGCCAGAATGATTTCTTCTCCATGATGTGGCACCAAGTCATATCCGAATAGTCCTGTAACTGTACTTGGTGGATCAAAAGCAACTGTTTCTTCACTTTCCGTTGACCAGGCCTTTATCCTTACAATTTGACTATCCGGTTCAATTTGATCAGCATGGTTGTAGTATGGCGCATATCGCGGAAATGTAATACAAAATTCTTCACGTAATGAATTTGAAGGATCGATATTATGATACTTTGCAACGCCCACTTTAAAGATCTCCAATGTTTCCTGTGTCAACCCCTTTGATTTCTCGAACCACTTTATAACCTCGGGATAATCTTTCATTAGCGTAGAATAGCGCTCGATTTCTTCCTTCGGTTTGGAAAAATTACTTCGAAAGCCTAAACTCTCAATGGTACTGAACAATTTAGACAATTCTGAATCATTAAATCGACGCGTATATTCATACCACAGCCCAACTGTTTGACAATCACTGCATTTAAATGTTCCTTTGTCAGTTCTTATTATTGCTGTGTAGTATGTGCCTTTCCTAGGTCGACATTTGGGACAACGTATTGCAAGCTCTTCAGCATTGGCTGTTTTCCGAGGAAATTGGAAGTTGCTGTTTAAGAATTCAATGACTTCGTTATGTTTGGGCGAATAGTGTTTCGATTCGACGTGACCCGTTGTTCCCAGACCAAAGTAAGTTTTCGGTTTTATGTAACTTGTATCCAGAGCAGGGTACGCATTATAAAGTCTGTTTTGTGTGACTGGAGGACTATATAACGGATATCGCCAAGTATGACGTGTATTTATTGCAAATACGCGCGTACATGAACCGAAGTTGCGTTCTGCCCAAAGCACTCTTGTGGGTAAAGGCATTAATGTAAATGGACGGGCCCTGATCATTATTAGAATTATGGAAAAATGATGTGAAAAAGCATAACGGGCACATACTGTACAATGACCGACATTTTATTTGTGAACATTTTCGGGTTCGTGTGTGATATCATGTGGGACACAACCAAAGATATGTGGCTGGTGTGGCTGGCCATGCCTATTATAGCTTCAGTACAGATGTTGCATGCGGGTTTCGATTAAACTTCCGAATTATCGTGAGCTACTTTAAGATGCGTTTCGGCCTCATCAGGTTTGCTTTTCTGATCAGCAGGTATTCGTGAGCAACTAAGCTCATCGTCGGTGAAGACACCGGGCTTTCTCGTCTTTATTCTTTTAATTGAATTTAAAAACGCGAAATAGTATGTAATATAATTGGTTTAAATGATGGTACTCGATAAGTCAGATAAATCTCATATTTAAAATAAGTCGGATTTAATATTAACCCGCTATAGTAATAGAGCGATTTAGTACTTTAACAATGTTATGACCCGTTCTATGTTTCGGGATTGTCACATTAATTTATGCGATATCGTAACATTCATATCGGTAATAAATCTCACAATAACATCGTTCGCGATATTAATATTGATAATTAACGCTGTTATCGTTATATCGAGCATAGTTTACTCTGCAAAAGCATCATATTAGGCTAGCTTTATTTTATTAATTGATTATTATATTGGAAGGAACTATACAAAATTGCATCCTAGAAAAGAACGTTTCACAATAATCATTTTAATCAACCTATTTTACAGGAGTTGTAAGAGAAGCATGATAAGTAATCATTTAATCGACATCGACATTTTTGTTATCAAGTCAACGAATTGGGCTTAACAGCCAGACAGGATAAACCAAAGCTCCGATTATCGAAAGCATAAGAGTCTATGTCAAACAACAATTCAACGAGCACTCGGTCCGCGGTCAGCAACAAAACCGAAGAGGAGGACTTCTATGAGACGACCATAAGGCAAACAGGCTGCTCTCAGGAAAACGAAGAATTGCAACTCTGTTTTGCGGACAAACGGGATTGGAGATTATGTCGAGGAGAATTGGAGAAATTCAGAGAGTGCTGGAAAAAGCATAAAAATGATGTTCGAGTTGAACGGAAGTCTGTCGCTTGAACGCGAACACTTAAGGTAATTGCAATGAGGTGTTTGGAAGCTTGTTCATTACTTTTATATGTGTTTATTAATGTAAAGAGATCAGACAGCCAGCGATTTGATCAGGACTTGGGATTTGAAATATTATCCAAATACTTAAAATTTGTAGTATTCTCTCTTCAAATTCTTGCACAAAAATTAATAACTTCCAATTTCTACACTCGAATTTATAACACGCCAAAATAATTATTTTTGACAAATACACTTACAGATAAATATTCAATCAAAGACATAAAAAATATTCTAGTGACTAGATATTCTACCTCCTCCAGTATTGGGCCCATTTGTGGATAGTCTCAATGACTTGAGGGAATAAAGCGCTGACAGAGTCATTAATTAATGCTTGGAAGTATTTTATCGCTTCCTCTTCGCTAAGGTCCAATCGGAACTTCTCTTGTACCTGCAAAACCATCTCATTAGTATCTATATATATATCTATACAATACTACAGAAACGTATTTAATCACCTTCATGACAGCTTTATCAGGCTCAATTTTAATATCGGGTATATTGGCATCAACCATAAGGGCAAACAGGTTGAGGATAAGATTAGCATTCTTACGCAGTATGCTAAATGCAGTGTAGCAGTAACTTTTAAACTTCTGATACTGTGGTGAATTTGCTCCACCCATAGCCTCCACCATTTCCCTACAAAGTTTCATCGGTGGAGGAAATGGTTTGGGATCACGTCCAAGAATGAAACCAAAATCTACGTGGAACAGATTTCCTGCAAGGAAAAAAACAACAAATACATAGATAAGAACGATATAAATAACAACAAAGTTTAATGCATTGTTAAAGCAGATGACAAACCATTAGGAGATAACAAGAGATTATCCAAATGACGATCTCCAACCCCCAGAAGATAAGTAATCACACAGTACCCAGCTACGAAAGATGAGATATTATCAGCTATAGAAGTCAAGAATTCCCGTTTCCTCATCATATTTCGTACGGTAAACCACATACCACAACTCTTAACATAAGTATCCATCACAGCCGGTGCTACCCCATATGTTCCCACTGCCTTCTCTTCGGGATGGTGAGCTCTTAAGAACATTAATAAACTTCCGTTGAAATCACTCAACACGTTGGCAAGCGATGACGACGGAATGAACTGCACTAATCCATGGTCAGACCCCGTTGCAAGAACTTTATACGGTGTCAACTTCAAGTCAAGATTTTCCTTGCGGAGGAGCTTATCCATTAAGGTGACGATTTGAATTACCAACTGATCTTGACGTAGGTCATCGCCAGTTTTGAAAATTACCTAGGAAAACATTTAAGAAATAAGTGAAACTTGCAGATTGAAAAAAATATATATATAAATAAGAACTTAGGCTGAGTTGACAAACGAATTGAACTTACAGGATATTCACTCCCGTCTGCGCATGAGAATGTAAGTCTCAGTGGGAAAAGATTACTTTTGAACACGGTCGTCTTCTCTGCGGACACAAGACGTTAGTAATTATATAAGGTCGATGGACAAGTTATACAAAAGTGGATCCAACAAACATAACAACCTGGTATAATTCCTGTCACTGTAACTCTTGCATCAAGTGGCAATGGCAGTGGTGAAAATGATAAAAGATCTTTCTTTTGATCTGATATAATGTTTCTTAGTTTCTCGATCTAAATATGATACATTCTATTAATACACTATATCTTTATAACTATTTTTCCTTTTCACAAACCAACCTTTTTAGCTCTTGTGTCTCTCATAAGTCTTATCTCTTTTGATATTGACGAGAGGGTATCAATGAGTAAACCTTGTTTGTATAGAATATCTCTACGCTGGGGTGTCTAATTATAGGAATGGGTTGAGCTGATAGTTATCACATATCTAAAAACCAAGTGTAATAATTCATTACCTCTATCATTGCTTTCATATAATTATAAACAACCTTCGCGTACATTTTCCCAACCGTTTTATCTTCGCACTCGACCATGAGATACCTTAATACAAACAATAGTTAAAAAAGTTAAGCCAAGGAACCAAATATTGACCAATAGTTACCAGTGAAGATTATTTCCGAGTATTGGATTCTTTATTGCTCGCTCGATTAGGAATTCAGCCAAACTTGATTCGTGTGATTTATCGCTTATATTTTCAAACTTTAGGGCTTGCACCAATTGTAATAAATATAGCAGTAGTTCCTGAACCAAATACAGTCAATATATTAATCAAACGTAAATCGCCATGTATTCAATTTGAAATTTTACCTACGTCATCATCAGCTTTCCGTAATTGATTGACAGCATATTTCCTGACTTCCCTGTTTTCAAAATTAGCACCAAGAAGCTCCAAGGCATCGTCAATGTCAATATCGGCCCATTTTGGAAGCAGCTCAACTGCTTGTTTTGCTTCTGTAGAGTCTGACCATACGACGCACTTGAGAAACTTGGTAAGAGCCTACAAATTATAACAAAAACAAAAACATAAATTTTGAATCTTGATGATCCAATGAAATCCACAATAATAGCAACTTTGACTCTGCTTTGAAGTTAATTAATTAACTAACCTTTTTGTCTCGTGTAAGATAAAATCTATATTTCCACAGTCTGTCCTTTTCTTCTGATGTGAGCTGCTGTGTTGGAGGATATTTAAGAATTTTCTACAAAGGTTTATAATAGATGGGTTATAATTCTGAATTTATCTCACTGCAACAGATATTATCAATTAAGCTTCTCCAGTATTACATTCAAATCATCCCTAATATTTGCGTCTGGTTTTAGATCTCTATCCAATGGACCACTTCTATGATTTCTTCCTAATCTAATATGTTTTGCTTCTACAGGGTTTTCTCTCATTATCTCCGGATCGATAACTAGTATTGTATTAAAATTCGTGGGTGCGGTCGTTTGCGGATTTGCTGGTTGGGTGGATGACACCGTTGACTGTGTTAGGGGAGTGTATTCCTACCAGATATGATGAATTAATGAGTAAAAGTTTTATAGCTGCTATAAAAAAGATGGTATTTTCCCCCCAAATTGACTTACATATTCGCTAAATATTAATGGAAAATCAAACTTGGGAAGATCTATATAGAGATAAAGTTCTTTTGATTTTGAAGATTCATTCTGTAGATTGATAAAATACAAAGCTGTCAATTGAGTCATTCAACGCACGCAAAGTATGATGTTCATGAATAAATAACCCTGCCAAAAATACCTTGTGTATTTTTTCTATTTGTCTAAATGCTAAGTTATCAAGCCAATCGAGCTGTGTCATATCTCCGCGTTCAAACCGTTTTACCAACTGCAGCATAATTGGTCAGTACACGGATCTTTGCTTAAGAAACATATGGCCGTTATTTTCAAGAATGCTCACTTTCTCTAATCTATCCATTTCGTCCTTATCGCCAACTTTACTGGGTGTGGTAGTATGCAGCTGGCCGTCCGCTTCTCTATCTGGCCATAGATATAGTTTATGCTTTCCTTTACGCAGCGTACTAAGATCAATAAGAAAAGGTCAACTAATACATGTGAATCCCATGATGTACATATACGTTAACACCTCTTATCTTGTCTTATCTTATCCTTCACCTTACTTACTTGGTTTTACCAAAAAGTCTAAAAGTAGTCCCACCAACAGGAACGACTTTCCTTGGATTTTGAATATCCCATACCGTTATTGCCAACTGCGCGGTGACGGGTAGATCACGATATTTGATAGGTATTGTAAGCCGTTCGTTCCAACTTTGTTTATTTTAGAGATTATTTCTTAAGATATATAACAGGCTGAGTAAAAGATAAGTGAAGGGGGGATATCAGATAGTACCTCCAATGATTCTTGAAAGGCTTGTAACTAGTTCGCACTGGTACAGTCAGTGGTTTGTTATCAGCGTAGAGTTGACAGCTTGCGAACAAATCGGAATAGTCACTGGTCGAGTCCAAAGGATATGTAGGTCAGTCTACGGAAGATATAGTTTGAAAAAAAAAAAAAGCTAGGAGACGGGAGATACTTACCTGGTCTGCAAACCTGTGAATTTAAGTGTGGGATCTTCAAGCAGGGCAGTAAGTGGCTTCTTCCTGCGCATGCCCTCAAGAGACGAACTAAAGACATACACATTAATGATATAAATTTTATGAATGCATTCGGCAGTAGCTGAAATACTTTACATTCGTACTGTTAATGGCAAATCAAGGTCTTTGGTAAGGCAAAAAGAATAAGAGTCTTCTGTTATAGTTCCGTAGTCCATGTTTACGCGAATAATTTAGGGTCGTGCTGCAGCAAACCAGACGAAGTGAACATTTTACATATGATGGCTTGTGTGGCTGGAACATTTTAGCCATATTAATATTAGTAGCTTTTATTTTGATCAAGTGTTATGTGACATAAATAAGAGGCTGGTGTGGCTGAAGGTTAATATGAATTAAATCTACTATTAAGGAGAAAAAGTTCCATATTAAAATCAATGCTACAAAAATTCTCGAGGAATATCTAGATAAAGAAAAAACTACTTACGAAATTTATCAAATAAAACCAAACGAACAACAAATGAGTTCTTGGACTCATAATCTAGTTGGTGTCATGACTTGCGGAATGCATCATACTTTAGCTATTTTAACGTGCTATTTATTGTCTTCAAAATCTTCTGCTGCAAGCGATTGAGTAATGCGATTGATATTTCCACCAGGATGGTAGTCCATATATTTTCAGCGTAATTCTCGAGAAATTTTTTCACGTCCGTAACAACGTTTTTATCGATAGTTTTTACCGCGGCACTCTTTTTTTACATTAGGTGATCTCAGTAGTAAACCGTTCTCTTGTTTTTTTAAGACGTCGGCTGGTATTTATTACTTCTCCCCATCCATTGCTTCAGCTGGGCCATTGGAATATAAGGTAGACAGGGGTAATTTGGCAAAGTTAAAGTTCCTACTAAGTAGTAAAATTTTATTAACCCGTTTATATTAAAATAGAAAAGGATTGCAAAATTGAATTGGTACAAAAGTTGCCGTTCCGTAAATTCGAATTCGCCGAATTACCCCTTTTATTTTTCTATTTCCGTCTATTTAGCAATCATTTTATTCATCTCGCCTTTTTGAGCCCCGATTTTCATTTCTTTTTGTTAATTATAATCTAGCATTTGACAATGTATGTACCTATAGTAAAACGCTGTAGATTTAAAGAATGGAAACACACAATGGACATGTATTATATACAACGTACATACAATTTAGCATGTAGTTATATAGTCGAAAAATGATAAAGTATGATTGTAATGACTATAAATCTTCTTGTTTTTGATCCTTATCAACTCCATTAGTGAAATCTTTTATTATATTTATGGAACAAGGAGTGCGCAACGTACGTACAAGCATACCACTCAACAATATATGACAATATAAATAAACTGAAAAAAAAACCCCCCAGGAATGCTGGTGGTAATGGTCGCCCGAGAAACATCACTGGAAATGCCTCGAAAGTACTCGGGCAATACATTCGGCGAGACACTTCCTTGTCAACACGAACTTTGGCAAAAAAGTTGTTAAAAATAGGCGTAAGTGTGACGCATGCAACAATTGTTAACCATCTAAATGACTTTGGATATAAGAAACACCTCCCAAGAGCCACACCTATGTTTACTAATGCCCACAAGCAAAAACGTGTAGAATGGGCTCAAAAGCATCTTAACAACGCATTCCAACTCTTGCGGAACACTGTAGAACGTTGGCATAAGGATGTACGGCCAGTTCTTTGTGTGCCAAAAGATCGAACAAAATTATGGCGTGGGGTGATTTTGCATAAATGGGAAAACAAATTTGTTTTGCTTTCGGCAAATCATGGGTGCCAGATTTTATGTCGAATTTTACAGCAACATTTCCCAGAAATTGACTAAATGCTCGGGGTGGGTAAGTGGAGGTTTCAGCAAGACAATAACCCCAAGCATAGTAGTCGTCTTGCTAAAGCCTTTCTTGATGAGAATGCTCCAGAAGTCCTGACTTAAGAGTTACCATCAAAGTTCTTTACCCCCCCTCCTCTCAGTACATCTGTGCCACACTTAGTATTAGTATTCCCCTCTCAGTACCCTCTCCCTCAGAGGGCCTCAGTTTCACACCTCATGGGACATATACCAGTATCTGGTAATAGCAATCCCAATAATAACTAACCGCCTTTTATTTGTGTTGTCGATTTTACTATATTAAGCGACAATAACTTTGCGATTGCGTCATCAATCGAGTTTTTGATTACGATGATTTTGCCATCCTGAGCTTTCGGGAATAGAACTGCATTATGTAGTAGTTTACCGCAGACTTTGCATAGATGCGTTTTTTAGATTTCTAGTGTTCATAGCATCCTTCAGGGCGACGACAACCATGACTACAAATGTTACCAGAGTTATGTAGATAATTACATATATATTTTTCTGCGGTACCGCCTGGCATAATACCAAATACTTTTATTTAAACAAAAAAGTTTAGCAATTTACTCAAATAATTCGAAAAGTCAAGGGATAGTTGTACATGTCGGGATAGTATAATGTTAATGCAACCGCTCTTATG
>CAJVPI010000417.1:0-31018 GCA_910592345.1 Paraglomus brasilianum
TGGGGAATACTATCTTTGTATACCCGGGCCACTTGAAATACGGGCTGAAAGCCAAGGCCCTATATCTCAAAAGGTATTAGTATGTCTATTAAATTGAAACTTTAATTTTATTAATTAAATTATTTATTTGTTTATAATTTAGCATATATACTAAGACTACTTTCAATTGATTACGTCGTGTTATGCTACGCATTCACAAGAGGGTCCGTTGCCTTGTGGATGATTGTCACCATAAACTAGCTAAATGGCTTTGTGAAAACTATCGCGTAATATTACTACCCGAATTCCGCACTCAAGGAATGGTCCGACGTGGACAACGACGCATTAATCCAAGACTGCTCGAGCCATGTGTACATGGTCACATTATCGCTTTTCCAACAGTATTTGATCCATAAGGCACGTGAGCATCCCGTGGTGTCGAGTCGTAATTTGTACAGAAGTAAAACTTGTGTTTAGCTGTCCCAAATGTAAAACAAAGCTTGATAGAGACATTAATGGTGCTCGTAATATTCTTCTTCGATATATTACAAAAAAAGAGTCAGCTTAGGCTGACGCGGGAGCCTATTCCCTGACAGGACTTGTTATTCCTAATTTATTAGTAATGATAGGTTTTAATATAGGCGTTTATAGCATAACATCACAGTGGATTTCCTTCGACTTTTTTCGAGCATTGGTTTGACAGAAAGGCGGTTTATCCGACTTAGTTTTCGTCTTCATTAATTTTCAAGGGAATAATACTACTGTCACCATACTAATTAATTAACACACACGAAGCACAACATGTATATTATTATTAATATTAATAAGGAAATTGGTGTCCAAAAGTATACTCTCGCAAACACACTGTAAAAACAATTCCCCTCATTTTAACTAATTTAACTGCTAACATTAATGTAGAATGACAGACAGTATAATGAATCGAGTAACTGATACTAGTGAAACCAAATCATTACTTAATGGTGCTTCTGTAAAAATTATGGAACAGTTGGAGTTGACCAAGTATACGAAAGACACTGGCATGTTTGCAGATTGTGTTAATGCTCTTGAAGGCATGCTAAGGAGCTTTTTTCAAACTCAGGAGGATTATTCCAAGAGTTTAGAAATTCAGCTGACTGTTCAGCAACAAAGATGTATGGAATTGAATGAGAAATGGAATAGCGCAGAGAATCAAAGTAGAATGTACAAAATTTATCTCGATCAAGCTAGAAAAGGTCTCGACGAAACTAAAAGAAGTCACAATGAAACCATAATAGAGGAGCTCCGTCAGACAATACTACAATATGAGCGTGAGATCAAAGAGTTTGACGAAAGATATGCTCAACAGGTAGAAATTAACGAAAGAAACAAACAAATTATTTATCATTACAAATGTAAATATGATTACGGGATCGATTCCGATAGTGAAGTTGTGTCTTTGCGTCAGCGGATTCTTGCATTGGAGAAGCAACTAGGCGAATTTCAGAGCGAGACAGTAAAGATCAAGACACACGCCGAAAACATGGAGGTTTCTTTTCGTCACGAGTTACAAGAAATGCAACAACGTCATAGAGATGCCGAAGCTAGAGCTGCTGCTATTCAGAAAAAGTATCTTGTACTCAAGGATGATATCACCAAATCGTCCATTGAAAACGGCAATGAACAAGTCAAAGAACTTTCAGCAGGACCTAGTGGCACTGATCCGATGACTGAACTCGAGCTAGAAGTCAGTGTTTTGCACGAGCAGAAAACCGAGTTGGAGAAACAGCTTCGCGCTGCCGAGAATGAAAAAGTAAGGATTAAGAGAAGATCCGAAACTATAGCTAGAGCGGCTGAATTGCAAAAGAGGAGGAGTAGTCTGCTCAAGGAAGAAACTGTTCTTGGTGATACTACCAACGTCAGACAGGACGACAACCTCCCACTCCAACTAACAGTAAATATTTTAAATCTGCAACATAATTTAAAAGAATTAACTAATGTAAAAAGTCGATACATTGGTCTCGATGCGCAAGGCATCACTGCGCTCTTGCAAAAATACAAGTGTCAAACTGACCCTATAGCAAAGCCAACCGTCAGCGGTGCATTACAAAGACATGTTATTGAGAAAGTGTTGCAAGCTACGGATATATATTTCAACGAGAAAAGCAATTTCGATTGGGTACAGTACAATGAGACTGATCTGGACTATTTGCTGGAAATGATTATCTCGAATACAACATTAAATCTGAATCGTTATATAAAACAGTTGTCCGTTCGATGCAAAAGAAATTACGAATCGATGCGTATGACAGAAGCAGCGATAGATCGACAAGTGTATGCCGTACTTGATGATTGCGGTTTTGCGTCCGTCAATCATCCACTTGTAGAACACCTAATCGTAAGTGTATTGACGGATCTCGACAAGTATCGTCAACTTGAGGATGAAACGAAAAGAAAAGGTATCGCTGAATTGGCCTTTCCTATCATCCGTGAGATTATTCGTGTATTTTATTTTAGTTACCGGACCCAAGTCCCTGTTGTTGAGTATCACTTTTTCGCGGGTGGGACCAAGTTCGACCCCGCTGTGATGGAATGTCTTAACGAAAATGACAACGAGGCTGAAAAGCTATTTGTTGAGATATGTTCGTTCCCGCTGATCGGAGTGAATATTAACAATGGGTACAAGAGGCAGATCTTTAACAAAGCGCAAGTCCGAGTGAGATCATTTGGAGCAAACTAGATTTTGACTACAAGTGAGTCTCGATATAACGACAGAAATCTTGGAACGAAAATTTTATATTGCTTAGTTATCGTATGTAAGTTAATTCTCGATATAAGGACATTCTCGATATAGTGACCATTTGGATTGGGAACCGAGCGTGTCGTTATATCGAGACCCACTTGTATTAGGGTACTTAATTAATTAATACAATCATAAGACCCCAAACATAGGTTCGGAATCCTCCAGTCACGTTGAGTAGTCGAGTCATACATGCGTGATCTCCCACCAAATTCTCCCTGACCCTTATTTATTTCTACTGATTGGATTTATTATTTTACTTTTCAGCTCAAGACTGACTGAGATTAGTTTCTATGACTGGCAAGTATATGATTAAAAATAAATTATGGCTTGCGAATTATTATTCTATACTTTCCTCTCCCACAATCGCATCTTTAATAGTAGTAACAACGAGATAGCAGTCAAGTCCTAATATTATGAGACTAATTATACCAGCGATAATAGTAAGCCACAAAGGATTACGGAAATCCACGACAGAGTCCTTGTTATCACCGGACATGTTATTGTCCCGCCCATTGTTTTCATCCGATCTATCATTATCCGTTCCGTTACCATCTCTCAGCAACTTGTTCCTGACGTTTTCAGTATCAATCCTCATTACCTTTGGATGGGCGGTGAAATAAACGAGAGGAATAACAGCAAATGGCAGTTGAATAGACAATGCTACTTGTGACGCAACAAGCAAACTATTCAGTCCACTAGGCCCTTTTATGATAGCAATGGCCATAGCGGGAATAATGGCCAGCCCGCGTGTGATTAATCTCCTCAACCACGGCCGAATACGCCAACCGGTGAAACCTTCCATAACCACCTGCCCGGCCATTGTAGCAGTCAGAGTGGACGACTGTCCGGCAATCAACAGTGCTAGTGCAAATAATATTCCGGCAGCTGGACTAAGATAGCGAGATAACAATCGGTGAGCATCGAACAAATCGGCTACTTCTTGCTGCGAGTCGGAATAGAAAAAGTTTGCAGCAGCGACAATAAGAATGGCCGAATTGACAAATAACGCAAAGGTCAGGGCAACCGAAGAGTCCAGAACCGACATTTTTATGGTTGAATAAGTGACTTTCTTGAATACTTCGGCAGTAGTCGGGGGAGTCTCCCCGTTGTCCTCTTTTTCAATCATGGCATTGAAGCCGTCTATATGTTCTTTGTTCTTGCGTACCTTTACGAGGTGAGAGTGTAGATAGATATTATGAGGCATCACCGTAGCACCAATGATACCAATTGCAACGTATAATTGCTCGGTATCGGTGAATATGCCACTGCTGGGTAAATATCCTCGTAGCACATCAACAGAATTTGGTTTCGAGTATGCTAATTCCAAGATGAAACACATCCCGACCGTACCGACAAGGAACATCACCAAAGTCTCTAACAAGCGAGCGGCTTTCAAGCTGTCGTCTCTGTAGAAAAGAAGAAGGAACATGACGTCTGTTGCGGTTATTGCAACGCCCCAAGGAAGAGGTATTTTAAAGAGTAAGTTCAACGCAATGGCGCTTCCGATGACTTCAGCGAGATCACATGCGATGATGGCTAACTCGCAGAGGACATATAGAATGTAATTCGTCCACTTGTTAAAATACATGCGGCATGCACTTGCAAGGTCTATAGAACAGTAAAGTGGGTAATTGAGAGAGGAGTTGAGAATGTTTGTTAGTATGTCAAGTATGTTAAATATTTGACCTGATTGTGATCGTAACATTGCAAGCAGGCATTACTGTGTCCTGGATCTGTTTTCATTGATAGCATTCATGATGATACGGTTGGAATACCAACAGCTCTTATCTATAGATCTCATGCTTACCTAGACCAGTAACAATTCCCAATTTTACAGACAATCCCTGCAGAAGCATTGCCATCAAATTAGAACAAAAAACAATAAACAAAAGCGAGTAACCAAATTGCGAACCGCCTGTGTTTAGTACGAGAATACGCATTAGGGGACGGTTTACATATATACAAGTTTATTGAATTTCAATTCAATCCAAACGCTCACCCGACAGATCAGTCGCCCAATTTCCAGGATCAAGATAACCAACAGCAATAACTATGAGAGATGGGTCAATACCTTTTTGACTGAGGGGGAAAAACTTTGTGGCATCAAGTCAAAACAAACATACGATATCCAGGTCCAGCGAATCTGATAAACTTTCGAAAGTTATACCCAATTCGTCTAAACTTTTTCTTAAAGCTTTCTTTCCCTCCACTCCACGAAAACCTCTTCCCACATTTTGACTCTTTATTCTCTTCGACAATTAAATTATCATCAAAAATCACGCTTGCTCCATTCTTCCCTCTGGAATTTGTATCGTGAGATATTGTTTCTTGATGGTAAGCGTCAGAGTGCGAGATTGAGTCATTGACGGACGACTGGACTTGAATTTGAGGGATGTTGTTGGGAATGTTGAATGACGGGAGATTCATTTTTGGGTTCCTGGAGAGAGAGGAGGAGGAGGGCTATCGAATGATGTAGGGGGAAGAAGGTGTGGTGTAATGGAAAGTGCAATTGGAAAGTTTTTTGGGCGTGAGAATAGTGCGACAAATTATTTCCATCTTTCCAAATTTGGTTGAGCACCAAGTATACAATAAACACGAAAAACGCATTATAAAGACAAGTATTGGAAGTGATCTTAATTAGCTTTAGTAAAACAAACAGTCTTTTCGTTTGGTGGAGAGAATGCGTTCCAGTTCCGGACATGAATTCTCTGACCTTTGTTTATAGGATTTGCAGAAACATCTATGATGCCTTTTTCTCTATTCAAGCGGGAATGAAGATCATAACAAGTCAAAATAGGAAACAAACGAAACTTAAATTTGGTGCATTTGTCGATCTATCCAACACATTCGAAGATCCCAACTAACCAAATAAGAAATCACACGCCAAATTAAAAAGCGTAAACAGCTAATGGCTGATACTTTTTTCTAAAAATATTTATCAAAAATCCGGAGTACCATATTTTACCATGGATCAGAATACTAAAAACGAACAGTAAAACTGTTTAACACTGTCAATTCATGCGACTTTCTCGTTACAAACATTTCAGCTTAGCTTACGTAAAGCCACGATAATCTTTGTTGTCAAGATACGAAAGGCGTTACTCTAATATAACATATCCACACCATAAGGTTTCTTAGCACATGCTTAAGTACATATTAATATATAAGCGTTATCCTAGCTGTGATAATGGTTCAATCACCAAAAAGTTGTTATTGCAACCGAGGCGGGCCGTCATTTAGGCACCCGACAAACAGACTTGCTCCGTACTGACACGTAAAGCCACTAGCTTAGCCTCTCTAACAGGAAGTATTCTCTAGCCATATAAATAAGGGTTATATGACACGTCAGAGACATAATTTAAACACAGTGGCTACTTAATAAAATGATGTATTTAATCGCGAGTACGGTTATAATTGTTCCATGTAAACATTCAATGAAATTCACACACAATGTAATTAGAATGTTAATATTGTGAGTTACCCGTTCACACGAAAATTTTCGTTGACGCGAATGAAAATGAAATGTCTGTTTTCCTTTTATGGAATAGTCTGGCGTCGACACTTAAGAGCTACTCGTCTTTGCTGCATACTGCATATTAATACCACTATTTACAATGATATCAATGGTATTGTATAAAGTCTAGCAGGATTATGTACTGGTTAGCTTAAGTGCACAATGATACAATTGAGTAGGGCTTATCAACAATAATCTAGTAATAATATTAACAATAAGACAGGATATTATTTATTTTTCTTTTTTTGGTTTAAACTGACTTGTAGAATATATAATAAAGCTATGACCCAAAGCCTGGGGGATTAGCATGTTTGCCATTGAAACCATCGAAGACGCCACCTCTTTTTCAAGCAGTTTCTCATCCTCAACAATGTTTGCTCTTGTCTAAAACTTTTTAAATGCTCGTGTGTGCATTAAAACTGAGCCTCTGACCCGATTTTTCAGCCCTTGTTCACTGTTCTATCAAGGCTATTCATCAGTTTTTATCAAGAGGTCTTGGCTGCTGCTCTGCATGAATGCAGACATGGTTTTGAAAAAAACATCGCAAGGAATGCAACTTTTCCTTGCAATTACAATTACTTAATGCATTCAAGCAGATATCCCTCTTCCCACATATTCTTTCTTATCCCCACACACAGATTAATGACGGACGATTACAGCAAATTTTTAATCATCAGCCATCGTCAGTATCTACATTTGCTATTGAAGCCATACCACGTCGCCACGTAAATCCAGGGACGGTGATAGATACTGGATCATCGTCATCCATACTTTCCTTTCTATCCTCTTCTTTGAACACACCTTTACCCTTATCGCTACTCCTGGCTATCTGCTCAATTTCATCCTCGCCGCTCTCATCCTCACTTTTATCATTGCTCTCATCCCTGCTTTTATAGTCGCTCTCATCCTTACTTTTATCATCACTTACATCGCTCATCACATCTTTATAGGATACACCACCAAGGGCAGAAGACGCGAGGTAACTTCCGCGCACAGGTCGGTTTGGGGGATGAGCTACAGTTATGGGCGTAGTGGGTACAGGTGTGGACGTGGGTGAAGACGTTGGTGTGATTGTTAATACGAAGGAAGAGTTATCGGAAGATGCAAGCAAAGATGGACGAGCGGGAAGAAGAGGCAGAGAAGATTGTCGGTTTAGATTGTTCCTAATGGGAAAGGATGGTGCGAGAGGATTGGCTGCTGGACTTGGAAAATTAACCTCCGTTTCCCGGGAAGGTGGGCCTCTTATGATTCGTTCCTCGTTTGCTATATCAGTATCCGTAACACCACCTGGGTTCTCTTCTCTTACTTCACGCCGTGCTTTGTAGAGCTCGTGCGCGTATAATATGCGTGTTGCCAGATTTACAAGCAGCATTAGAGAAGAAGACGCTAGTGTTAAAAGCGGTATGAGTGTGTATGTTGGCGAATATGTTTTGTATAGGATCTGGAGACAAAAAAGAAGAGACTTGTTAGCTAACCGGTTTGCAAGCGAAGCGAGTTTGGGTTGAGGATGGGATGTAGTTGGTGTTAAATTAAATATCTTACTCCATCTCTTTTTTTTTTTGCCTCTCTCTCCCTTTTTTCTATGTTTCCGCTTCCATTCACCATTCACGATTTATTTTCGTCCGTCCACAATGCGCAGTCATTTTCATGTCTACATTAAATAGTTATGGAAACATCGTAATTGGTATGCTTGCAAATGTATATTGATCAAGTATCTTCTTACCATGGTTATGGATACTTGTACATTTCAATCGAAAGGGACCTTACGTCATCTTCCATCGTGTCGACTTTATCCAGTAAGAAACATCCCACTACTACCAACCACACCCGCTCGCTCTTTTACAAATTGAACTACATTCTTCTTTACCTGGATAACAAACTGCGGCCAATCTTTGAGCAACAAATTAGCCAAACCGCCCCACATCACCACGCTTTTCTGCTTGCTTGTGACTCTTAATGAGAACATCTTCACACCTCCTGCGTGTGAGTAGAGTATACTCATGATTTCAATGTCGGCGATAGATAAAAAAGCTGTAAAGATTTTTGGAACGACAGAGGATATGGTAGATGCGGATGAAAAATTAGATGAATTGGAGGGAGGGACGGAAGGGGCGGAAGTGAGAATGAAGAATAGGAGAGAGAATAGTGTATTTGGGAGTAATGGAAGAAAGAATGCTATTAAACTGTGCGGGAATTAAAAGAAGAAAATGAGCAAGCGAGTGAGTAATGGTTTGTCTATAACAATTATACCAAGTATATTATTTTATTATACCTTGGCAGTTGGAGCATCAACACATCACTGCTATGATTTATAACGAATAATAAGTCTAATACAGTGTCTGTTATTATTACTCCTACTTTTAGAATTATTATATTATTGCCCTATTAAAATAATGGAAAGGTGGGGGGAAATGACAGATAATCAATAAGGTTTACAACAATAAGCTGATGTCTGTCTCGATCCATCACAATTTTACATGTACTACTACCACGTTTCCCGCCTCCACTTTGACGTAATTGAATCAGACTTACATCTCTATTCCTACAGCTTGCTAGTATGAAAAATATCCACAAGATGACAATATCGACTGCCAATATTATTAGAGGCAGATATGATTTCCATTCCATCACTGGGAGATGGAATATACAATGTTGTGAGAAAACACACTGGCAATGTCTTGATGCAAGTAGAAAAAGATAACGTTCGTTGCTATACTTACCGCCAATCACCTGTCCACTCTTATTCTCATTCTCACTCATCATACGACGACGGAAGAGCAGTAAATTTATCTCTCTTATATTCGTATGTACTGAAAATTGATCACACAGGTCCTAACTTGTATCAACAATTGCTTTTTTATCCTTTTTTTTGCCTGCATTCTTATTATAGTCGTCTCTATTTTAAAACTACAATTGGTAAGATACACAGCAATTAATATGGTTAGCCTCAATTGATTGATAATGAAAAAATACACCGCTACCTTCTTTCACCACATTCCTTTCTTTCTATCTTTGTCCAACGCTCACTTTAAATGTTGTCTACTATATTCCACTTATATTGTTTCGTTTATTTGTCTAAACAACAGTAAATTATTAAATTTGTGGACCAATTAAGGGTTTCATGTATATTCCATAACGGTCAAGTCATTTATAATAAAACAGGAGTGCATAAGCGAAAAGGTTGATTTCTGCAAGAATATAAAGGTGTGTAACATGCTATTTGCAATGGGGTCTAAAGCGAAACAAAAATAACAACAAATTATTGTGACTAGCGTGTAAAAAGTCGTAGCGGAAAAGCGATGTATGTGTGGGATCAAACGTATTAGTATGTAGGTAGTATTCGGGTGATTAGTAATGTAATGGAACCTCTTGATAAGACACATTTGTATTTGTGCGTAGATGATTTCCAATTTTGAATTTTCAGATCAGCCAAGCGTTTTAACTCCAAGCTCAAAACAGTAATGGTCAGCATGTATCCTGAGAAATTTTTTTGCTCTGATGTCAAATTGGGTAAGATTCGTTACCAAGTACTAACAACTATGGTTAAGTACTAACTGGAGGAACATTCCAAAACCGTTTTGACGTTTGAGAGAAAACCGGTTAGTCCAAAAATGTGGGGTAGTTTACTTTAACATCAAGAAGCGTGTAGTATACTACGTATCGCCATCAAAAAAATTACTGCCTTGAAAACTAAATGCGTTTGTTGTTGTTACAAAAAATTACATATATCAAAAGACAGAAGATCTTTACCCCAGTATTAATATTAATATGCGTGGTTGGTCAATGGCAAATTTGTGTTACTACTCCGAATCCCTGTTTCATACCCTAGTTAAGTAACAGAATGTATCAAAATTATTGTGATAAATAGAGATCGTCACACGAAGATCATAAACTAGGCGATGACATCATAAAGATATCTTTTGAAGTACCGTCATCGCTACGCAAACGATTCGACGTTTATGTCGATAAAATGAATGTATATATGTCATCAGATGATAGTCCATTGCAGGTTTCTTTTGTGCCTGATTCCAACAATCTAAAAACGTTGTTGCCCCCCCCCCCCCCCACGCACGCACGCACGCCAACTGTAAAATTAACGGCTAATTATATTTAATAATGGGTTGCTTTGTAGCACTCTCTACAACAGTAACAGTAGGGGAAAGAGGCTGAGCAATCGCGTTATTAGTCAATATTCTCAAACATAACATGTTTACTAGTTTTGCTAAAGTTATACTTTATCATAAACTATATCAGAATCTTAATGTAAGTTTTCAACTTTGATTCATTCACTAGAATATTCTCAACGGCCTAGTCTGTATTATGTCTTACAATGACAAGATAGATTTTCCACCTTGCTCATTCTATTGACCCTTGATATTCCATCTCATCATTTATATATAGTGTTGCTATTAATAACAAATACACTAACTAGAATTATGGACTTGCGAGTGACAGTCCAGGATATCTTCCAGAAATGAGAACATGATCATCTCTTTTTGAGTTTCTTCGTGTGAATTTCCTTATCTAATGGTTAAAGAGCGTAAATAAAACTATAAGAGTGCTAAATATATCAAATAAACTTCCATAATCAAAAATCTTTGTTTAGATGGTCACTTCCCTCAATAAAAGGAATTGGGAATGCAATATAGATTGATTCGAGTCAGATACGTATAATAGTATCCATTTTCGTTTTTAAAGTTTTAGAACTACTCCATAAATTTTTTCCTGTTTTATTGCGTTTCCAATTATACAAACTTGTTTCTAGAAATCAAGCACACGTGTCAGTAAAAATAATAATATAATATGGCTTTCTTCTTTCCGATTCAGATGTCCTAATCTCGTTGTATTAAAGACTTTCGACATTGGCTATGAGTTACAGCTTAAAGTTATCAAATTTTACAATGTTTAGAGCCAGAGCGTAACAAACAGCCTTGTAAATTTCAGTTGCTTGTGTACAAACAAGCGAGGGTGTTTATTTTCAGCTGTATGAATGATTACATAACAAGGTGTCGCATGATGTCGAACACAAAAATAAATTGTAAATTATTTAAATTGATAGGTCTGTCCCGGCTGATAGACAACCGTATATCAAAAATACGTTCCATTTTCCGTTAATTAAATTTGTTTATTTCGAGGATATAAGAAAGCGGCATCCAATGTCGGTATTCAATAGCTGATATTATCTCGATTGGATTTCAATAATGAATATCGAAAGTTCAGTATGCTACTTGCCTGAATAGAAATGTCAGTAATCATTATACAAACTCTCTAGAAAAAGCCTTCTTAGTCTCGAACACAAACGCGATAGTGCACAAAATATAGTAAATCGAGACTTTGAAATTTAGAACAAAGCTCTGCAATCCAATCGTTATATATTTTTTGATTCGCTGCATGCAAAAGAAGAAAGTATGTTTTGATGTGCTTTTTGCAAATTCCATTTCCCGTTATTCAAGAAGTAAGAATAGCGAGATGAAATATAGGTCAGTTTGGGCAGGCAATGTATCCATAATAAAGAAGTTTTTTTTTCCCCCTTCTATCGTCGTAGCTTCTCAGCATAGGTGATAAAACTGACAAAGGTTATGACTGAAAGCCACCATTCTTTGATACGTTTCCTTTGTCGAGTTTGTTGCAGTGTGCATGCATTCTCATTCTTGAGCCTGTGACATTCTATCCTTCTGGGCAAATCACTACCAAACTCGACTACTGCATATGCTATGACTGCAGCAACAGGCTTGATTGCGCATATATCGGTTGTATATGATACGTTGATAATAATAAATGAGACCAAGATGAGTATGTCATTATCAATATGCAAGATTCCGAATAATTGTCAGATGGTTGTACCTATTGTTGCATTTTGCTATGCTTATTCACATTGTCCAGAGGATATGGAAACGATAATCACATCGCAACATATTAATATATAGACAGACCCTTTCCGCTCCGAATCTCTGTACACTGTTTATTGAACAAACAGCAATGCAATACAACGCCGCCGCCCAATACGCTAAGAGATATCCTCGTTATACGCGTTCGAGGAGGGAAGATTCCCCTAATCCATCGATCACCACCGACTCGATGGACTTGCCCCCCGCGAAAATAGGTCTAATTATCGGAACTAAGGGAAGGGTACTTGCGGCAATTAGGTAACTCGACAATCATGTAGTCGGTTTAGGTGATACTTGAAGAATAATAGCGAGTGTAATAATAGTGTATGATGGTATCAAGAACGTTTTTTACTAATGCTGTTCTGCTTTACACCTTCTGTTGTAAACCTTCCCTCGCCCTACTAAAGAGAACAATCCGGAGCACATGTATACATCGATGGCTACAAAGCCGTCATCCGTGGCAGCGAAGAAGCAATAGGAGAAGCTAGACGTCTGATTGCTCGGAAAATACGTCTAGCGCCCAATGTATATCCACATATTGGATATACCGTTCTTGAATTACCAATATGTGACACGTTGCCGAAACTCGAGTTCACGCCATACGACTACGCTAGTGTTAATAGACACCATGGAAAACAATTATACCGCGTGAAATTCTGTAATGAAGCAGACAATGAAAAAGACATTTTTGGCTCATTTGGAGACAGTTGTGACGGCAATAGTTCTCCATACCAACCACATTCTCAACTCTTATCACCTTCCGGCTCTTCAACTTTATCCTCTCGCCCTTCTTTACGCATGTTCTCCTCTTCACATTCTCGCTCGTCATCTGTTACTTCTGTTACTTCTGTCACTTCCTCCCACGCCACTTCCTCTTCTTTTCAACATCCTTTACACGTTTTAACGGATCGTCTGTCATCTCTTGCCATCACTCTCGAGAATTCCCTGCATCCTTCCACTCCCACTCCCACTCCCACTACTCCCACTACTCCCACTCTCAGTCTTGAGCGTCTTCCGGCCCAGCCCCAAGATGCTCAAACCTTTACCACTATGCAGTATCTTCCGACAGTGATCTCCGCCATATCTTCTCACCTCTTCAAAGTAAACCCCGATATATCGATCCAACATGAGACGCGCGTAACGGTATTCTTTGGCCGTGAGACGTTTTCAGAGATTGACCGGACACGCCTAAACACCATAGACGATTGGTGTGATCTGAATAGAGAAAGGCATGGATTTCACAGCAGTTTCCAACACTATGTACCTGATATGGTAAAGAACATTTCAAAGATCTTGAAGAAATTTGGGTTTGACCAAGTCATCCGAAATAAGCGAAGTAGTGGTAATATAATCAAGAAGGGTGGAAGGAATAGTGATGGCAGGAATAAAGTCGATCAAGGAATTCAGAGCATGGACAATGATATTGGGAGTATCTGTATAAACTATGACGAAGGTAATAGACTCGGAAAGAAACTTAAACTTCATTGGGATTATGAAGAAGGTAAATTTATATCCCTAGCTTGTATAACAAGATTAATTCACTATTCCTATTATCTAAATCTTTATCTCTCTACTCATCTAAAAGGCGTCTACAAAATAACCAAAACGAGTGTACAAACTCGTCGAATTGCAATTATCGATATTGTCCATGGGACATCCGCCCCCGATATACGCTTCTTGCTCAAAACACATAAAGACGAAGATATTGATCCAACAAATGTCGAGCTTATCAGTGAGTTACAAAAGCCACCGCTAGAACTGTTTGATGGAACTTACTTCCAATCGAAGCATTTGAAGAAGCGGCTTAGGATTGACTCGATCCGACAATCAATAGTGAAGCAAAAGTTTGTGTGAGTTGAATTTTTTGTCCTGCAATTGGAGAATTGAAAGAGTGACTACGAAATTGATAAATACTGTGTTATTAATGTACTGACTCTTTGCAATATCCATGACAAATTTTACAGCAATGACAGATTTCAATTAAGTATAATCACGAACCGGAAGGAAGCACGAATATCTCCAAGCATTCTTTCGGAGCCGATGGAAGAGCAAACGGTTCATCTAAAACATCTTTCATGGAAAATGTATCAAACCAACGACGAAATACGTCAGGTTTTTGATAGACAATCGCTTGAGCATAGTATTAGAGAAACCGTGGCGTTCGCAAGAAAGATTTGCAGGATTCTCGATTCTTGAGAGATGAGAGTCATGTTGGCAACACGTTAATATTGAAACCATAAGAATTTTCAGTTGTGTATATTGGTAAATAAAATCAACCTACGTGAGCCAAAAACTCGGTTAACAACATATTGACAACTAAAGTAACTCGAAAAATGTACCACGAGGTAGATAGAATTAGCAGAGAGATCAGAATTCTCGATATTACACGTGACAAATGTATATGCTGGACATGAACGCATGTATATTATATAATATGAGGCCAATATTGCTCAGTCTCCTCCCGCACATAATTTACTTTCTTTCCGGTCTGATCAGAAATACAATCTCGTCATCGTTCATGTAATGTCCAACTATGAAATTTCGCATGGTAATGACATATTAAGTGTCAAGATGTGGGAATCTTGCCAACTCGCGTTATCTAATATTGCACCAGCTAGAACCCATTATTGTGCTAGTAAAAGTACTTATGGATTACAAGTAGATGGACTATTAATAACCCTAGAGAAGTAAACAAGCCGACCGACTACTAAAAATAAAAAAAGTTTTTGGTGAGATAACTCAGCAAGCAACCAAGTAGGGTTTGGCAATCCCAGACGCATCCAAAAATTGCATAGCTTGAACGGGCTACCGAACCGAACCCCGACGCATCCAAGACCCAGTCGCAAGCAACCGAGTAGGGTTCGAGCAATCCCAGACGCATCCAAAGATCGCATAAGAACTATAGTTCGCAAGAACGGCAATCGAACAGTTAACCTAAACCCAGACGCATCCAAGCTTGGAAAGTGCAATCCCAGACGTATCCAAGATTGTATAACTTGAACGAGTTACCGAACCGAACCCCGACGCATCCAAGACCCAGTCACTTGTAAGCAACCGAGTAGGGTTCGAGCAATCCCAGACGCATCCAAAGATCGCATAAGAACTATAGTTCGCAAGAACGGCAATCGAACAGTTAACCTAAACCCAGACGCATCCAAGCTTGGAAAGTGCAATCCCAGACGTATCCAAGATTGTATAACTTGAACGAGTTACCGAACCGAACCCCGACGCATCCAAGACCCAGTCACTTGTAAGCAACCGAGTAGGGTTCGAGCGATCCCAGACGCATCCAAAGATCGCATAAGAACTATAGTTCGCAAGAACGGTATCCAAACAGCCAAACTCAAACCCCGACATCCAAGACTCGGTTACTTGCCTGTATAGTTACTGATTCGACTTGTTTATTGCGACGCGTTTACGTTGAGTAGACGAGGAGAAGAGGTAAAGTATTTATCCGCTTGTTACCGCGTTATTCGCATGTGATTCTGTAGGACAGCAGATCTTAGAAAAATACAGTAACATCTTCACAATCTGATGATCACGTCATTTCACCAATGAATGTTGCACTTCCTAATTAGGATTAACACCAATTTAGGTTTGTGGAATATCGATTAAAGACACAAGAAGCACTCGGGGAACTAACTAGTCATTAGGAGCAGGAAGACAACCATTATTAGAGCTCTGCCTTTACTAACGTTATTACAGCGTTCCAACAACTGAAGAAATGATATTTACTTCAGAGGTAACATATTCACATCGTTTACAAAGGGGGTGAAGTTTACATTGGATAGCGTTTTGGTAGACATTGCCCTCAAATACAGCACAACCCGTAGAAAGTGCATTGATATATTTCGCGAAACTCTCATTGTGAAACGACAAGACTTGTCAAGTAAGCAGACTAAAAGTTCTTTAGTAGTATCGCCAAGAGTGTATTGATGCCTGATGACTTTGTCTCAGCGCCTTCTAATTGTCTCCTAACTCGTTCTGATATTTACAAGCTGTCTGTTCCATGCAAGATTTTGCTGGCGTAAACGAAAACATTTATACTGATTAATAAATCTGTAATTGCTGAGCATATCTTTGTCATCATCCGTGTTATCCGCATTATCGTAATGCTGGAATATGAATTGAGCAGCCCTACACTAGATGGGCTTGTAAGGATGTCCTTACGCATCAACTATTCGTTCGTCAAATGCATTGGAAAGTTAATCTAATTGCCTTATTTATAAAATATGCGATCCTCTTCTCTGCTAAAATCGTACAACAAAATTATTATTCTGCATAATGGTTTCGAGTTCTTTTCTTAATATCCCAGCAATACGTAATAGTTCTCATCTTATGGCAGGTTGGACAAGCTTTAACGATTTGACTAAAAGACTCACAGCAAAATAGTCGTAATTAGATTCATTACAACATTAGTTCGTGAACTCATAATATAAGATGTTCGTTCAGTGCATGAGGAATGCGCCGTGGACAAAAGTCAATCCACTAGAGAATAAGATACGTAAATTTATCAAATCTTTAAGCCAGTTGTTCTTTTCTCTTCTCGTAAGTCATTGTTTAATAAATGCAGTCTTTCGAGGTTCGAGCTTTCGTCGTGCCCCCAGGCGTTATAAACCCAAAAGGTTGATTATATATTATTAAAAGTCACGCACAAGCATTACCACATTAGCAATAAAGATAAGCGCAACAGCCATTCAGTTTAGAGAAGGGCTGTGTAGACTGTGATTAAGAATAAGGTTGATTTCATCTTATATTTCGTTATTGCTAATATTATTGGTTGCTGTTTGTTTGTTTATCTTTACTAATGCCAAAGAACATTATAACAGGAAATAGTCCCTACAATTTGTGAACCAGTAATAATAATTTACCAACAGCGAGAAAACTTCGGCAAATGGACATATTAACGACAGATTAAGTAATTGAATTTAAATGAATGAACTTGCTCGATATCGAATAGCATCCTCTTACTATTTACTCAATGAATAGTGTCACAAATGAACACGTGAAACGTTTATACTGAACCCAAAATACGAAATAGTTTGAGTTTTATACTACTTATTCAAAATTTTTTAATATTTTTTACTCTGAAGTTTACATGCTAGTAATCAGTAATGTGCATAGAGAGAGACGGCAAACATGACAAAGCCAAATATATTTAGCAAGATCAGGACTACAAGTGAAAGCGAAAATAAAAATGACCGCAACGACAATGGGAGTGGAATTCCAGAGGAAAGGAAAATTACCAAGAATAGGGATAGAGTGATACCCACTACACCGACTTCTCCAGATGTAACCGCTCAAAACATACATTCGCGTCGTATATATTCTTCAGACATAAACCCACATCCCGCATATTCATCTCCAAAAATAAACCCACTTCAATCGCACCCACCCATTTTGCGCCAAAACTCCCTCCCAACATTCACGACCTCCAACTCTTCCACGACCAACAACTCGGCCGAAAAGATGTTTCTGAAATTCTATCGCGAAGCTGAATCTATCTCTGACATCAATCAGAGATGTACATTCCTCCTCAATCAATGTCAAAACTTATCCGAAAAGGTCTCCAAGTACGCAAGTACCTTGAAAATATACCAAGGACAAGTCGATATTTTTGAGAAAGCGGCTGAGGCAAAGGAAAGAGATCATAAATTAAAGATGAGTAAAGAGCAAGAGAAGAGATTGAAATTTGAAAAAGAGTTGCAGACATCGAAAGCCTTGTTAGACACTTTACACCAAAATACAACATCTGTGATAAAATGGTCAGATTCAGATCCAAATAATTCTGTGTACATCTCACGAGCGCTCGAATCGTTGCTCGAGCCACTTTTAGAGATAGGCCATACTAAACGTCATGTTGACATTAATCAGGCTCAAGCAGCGGAATTGCTAAAAATGTATAATTGTAAAATGAAAGTCGGGGAGCAAGGATTTAAAGTGGTATTGAGCTGCGCTCTGCAACGACTGGTCGTTGAGAGCGTGCTTAGCTTCATGAGCACATGGTTAGGACACGTTGGATATCCGCAAAAGGAGAGCGTGAATGGAAAAGTGAGCAAGATTGTCGCAGAGTGGGTTAGGAGGGTAGAACAGTCGGGCGTGGGAAATACAAACGAGATTTACGGCACGGCTAATCCGGATTCGCAAGAATTCGAAATAGTAAAGCATTCAAATTATTTATTAACGATAATGGAAAATTTCAAAAATAAGTCTGATGCAAAAGGAATCCATGAGCAGACGAGAGTACTGATCAGGCAGCAGGTTTCTTCCTTGTTGGGCCAGCATGCGTTTGCACCATCTTCCCAAACCGTTTCGGGGCAACCACGTCCACACCCATTCATTTTATTCTTGACATCCGAGATCATATCGCTTGTTTCTACCTACGTCTCATATCGTTCTTTCACTTCTCGGACTTCCTTTCCATATTCACATCCTCTTTACCCCACAGTCGTATCTTTCCTTCAGTCACTAATTTCTGTAATGCATTTCCAACTCGCAACCCAAGATCCTGTACCTCAATGGAGGTTTTATGAAGCCGGGGATAGAGTCAGTCATGAAGTTATGACCGGTCCTTGGAGTCTTGACGACGAGGAGGATGATGAGGATGAGTATGAAGGAAATAAAAGTGGACATACGGGATCAACGAGGTCTTTCGGGCAGAAAAAACAAAAGAAAGGAGGATTGGAAGTTGAGATATGTTGGTTTCCAATCGTCGCATTAAATACCGACATTGTTAAGAAGCCGGATCAGAACAGAAGTATTTATTGTAAAGCGAGAGTCTGGGCACGAAAAAGTGGTCTCGATGACGGCAAATGAGAAGCGAGCAAACGAGAAAGCATGAACGATGGCTAGAAACATGTCATTTCCGATCACTCTTTCCACAACTGGGATTTCTGACGCATTATCACACTCATATATATTATTTTCGTGATTTTTGCTAAAGATGTATAAAAGCAACCATATTGTATATTAACATCTTTTATATAATATATATTTAATCAATCAAAATATTTCAATAAACAAACCTTCTTTTTCTTCTTTGCTTCAACACGTGCTTTGATATTCTCCATTCTCTTTGCTTGCCTTTCCATCTTACTCTTTTCGACGCTTTCTGCTCTCTCCTTCCTAGGAGAACGAAGCCGTATGAGATTGGCGTAAACACGGGAATTGTTCTCGCTGCAATCAGGAATAGGTAAACTCTTTATGCATTCACATACCATGCTTCATCACTTTTCTTCTTCTGCTGCTGATTGCGTTTTATCGTCTTGTTTAATAATTTGGTGTCATCTTTGACTTTCTCTCCGCGTGCTTTCTGAATCAATTTCTGCCATGTTTCCTTTTCTTTAATTTCTTCAGCCTATCAAAGAAAAGGAAAGGTTCCAGCAAGATACATGTAACGCAAATATTTGCGACTTGTGCATTGACTCCTCTTCTTATACCTTTTTAGGATCCACTTGCTTCACCTTCTCCACCTTCTTCTTCTTAGTTTCCAACTTATTCAGCATTTGTACTTCGCTAATTTTCTTGGGTTTTTTCGCCTCATCGTCAAAGTTGAGTTTACTAAAAATAATCTTTTGATCCCCTTTGCTACTTTTTTGATCGCTTCCTTCGTCTTTCTTATCTGTATCAGTATTGTTGTTACTCTTTGTCTTGGCGCCGGAATTTTCAAGCCCGTTTTTATCTATGTGATTCTTGTTATTTATTTTGTTTTTGTTTTGTTTTTGCTTAGTTTTTACTTTCTTCCCCATTTGTTTCTTTTCAACCTCATCTGACGTTGAGTTGGTTGCCATAGTAGATTTTTTGGCAGCTCGGAATTTATCAAGACGCTCAGCCACAGTTATTATTTTGTTTCCTGGTGCTTTTCGAGGTTTCTCGGGCACAAGGTTTTTTTCATCATTATTGTCGACTTTATCAGGTAAAGCGGATGGATGGTCGTTTTCCGCCTGACCGTTCAGTTGTTGTGCCAACTGCTTTTTAAGAAGTTTTTCTTGTTGTATATCGGTCACGGTTTTAAGATTTTTGGGATCGAGCTATAGATTAGAGTTAGACTTGATTGCCAAGTTCCAAATGTCATATTCTGAACATCGAGTTTTACATATTAAGATCAATCTTACCTTTAATCGCTTAGTTCTCTGTCTTTTTTCTTTCAATGCCTGTTTATCTGTTCGTTTTCTTTTGTTCGGTTGAGGCCGAATATTCTGATCTGTGTCTGAATCCTGTAACGAATTGGGAAGCAATACAGTACTTTTATAATTACAGATAGAAATACAAAAACAGACATAAAACTAATATTATTTTCGCTTACTTCTTCCCTCAATTCATTTTTAAAATAATACTTGGCTGGTATTAAACTTAGCGTTTGATCAATGTAGTCACTGTGAGACTGGATGTTAGTCTATCGAACGTCAAATAGAGAGCCAATGTGAACGTACAGTTAAGATCGTATGGTAAACCCTTTATAGTATGTGGCAAGCATGCATCTCCTCTGATGTTGAGCTTACATTAAGATCAGATAGATCGAATCCAGCAGTCATACTGTAGTTTCAACGAGCGATTCAAACTTTGGAATTTCAAAAAGATGTGCGATGATCAATTCATGTAGGAAAAAAATCCTGTTGTCGTACAAAATACTAAGTTTTATGAATAGCGATGTCGCGATGTCATTCCGATTGTATTTTATTTTTGGTTATGTTTAATATTAATATTGTTCCTCGACAGACAAATGTGCATATGTAGCGTTATTTGTATTGTGCTGATACTTATTTTTAAATAGCAGATAAGGTTTTGGAATCTCTATTTACTGTCACGTGATTTGGGTTTATAACAACTTAATTTATCACGTGGCATATAATCTATTTTCGTTCCTACTTTCGTGAAAAATAATCTTAGCAAATGTCAGTTTATCCACTATATAAAGAGATCTTCCCACCGACGAGTGTTGAGCACTGCCTGTGCGCCAAGTTTACATCCCCATATGATACAAATTTAATACTCGCCCGGAGGTCAGTACTAGAAATTTATAGATTCAGAGAAGAAGTTGATGTTGCGAGTGAATTGGCTGCTGGGGAAAATGAGGATATGGAAGTTCAGGAATTTGGTGGGGACGAAGATCAGGTAGGAAATAAGAGTTTGTAAAAGGAAGAAAAGGAATTTTTGGAGAATGAATTGAGAAGATATGGTAGGAAGGAGAAGAGAGTGGGAAGAGGGGGACGGGAAGGAGTACGGGAAGGAGGATCGACTGGAAAATCAGAAATTCAGCAGGAGTTTTGTAAGATAGCAGTATTGTAGACTTAGATAATGACAAATTTTGGGTGATTGTGAAGTCGACAAGGAAGAACAATAAAGAATTTTAAACATTATATAAGAAGCTATCAATTGTAATCAGAACCTGGTGAGATTATCACTTTCCTACAACATGGCTTGTTTCTCCAAGATAACACGAATTCTTGATACAAACGAATGATGCTTGGTATTGATTAAACCCACCTTCCAATATGTATATCATTTATATATAGAATGATGTTATAATAAGCTTCTGGTTGTCGCTACTGCCAAGAAGAAGAAGATAAAGAGTTTACCATGATGGTACTAGCCATTGCACAGTTTGTAGCTGTGAGGGGCGGAAGAAAAATACTATGATAAAGATGCAATATAATTGATCTATCGTTATTGCTCCAGCACTACTAACGATCTTGCTACTTAATTTATTGGACATGTCTTCGTAATATAACGTTATCGTCCTTTATTTCACTACACTTCTCTTCATTATAATTTATATCTCTTATACAATTTTCTTCCCACTTTCCTCTCTTTCCCGATTTTTCTTTATTCTCATTATTGTTTCGCCCCCCTCACAGAAATTCCTCTTCCCTACGTTAACCCCGGCATCAACATCCCCCGCCATGACCGCCCGACTGGAACTAGTTGCAAAATATAAATTGCATGGAAATATCATGTCGATGGGAGTGGTTACAACTATAACTTCTGCTGTTAATGGATTGGATAGTTTACTTTTGACTTTTGAGGATGCTAAGGTGCGTGCTGAAATGATGGGCGGGAGGAATGGTTAGTGAGGAATACACAATCTGAAGCGCGTTGCGAAAGCTGTACTACTGACATTCACATGCGATCCCATGGGAAAACAGTTATCGCTTTTAGAGTACTCTCTTGCAACCAACAGCATTGTTACAGTGTCAATCCATTTTTATGAAAGAGAAGATTTCAAGGTACGTGTTATTATGTGAACGCTTGACAGATCTCTTCACGATTCTATTTTGTATCCTTCCTTAGCTTATACTTTTTCTCGATGCCAACAGCGTGAATTTTTGTCAAATACCTATCCTCCAAAAGTACATGTGGATCCATCAAACAGATGTGCGGTTATGAATTTTTATGGCGATAAGTTGGCCATCTTACCGTTTTGTCAGGAAGAGACTTTACACATAGATGAAGAGGAAACTGCGAGGTAGGTCAATACTTTTGAGGCGAAGAATATTATACTTATCGAGCCGTCAACGAGTAACGATTTGAACGCTTTTTGTAGCAATCGCCCGTACGCACCAAGTTTCGTTGTTGATTTAGCTTCGATTCATCCTGAAATTAAGAACGTGATTGATATGACATTTCTTTATGACTATTATGAGCCGACTTTGGCTATTCTATTTGAAACTGTTCAGACGTGGCCTGGGTATGTGTAAAAACAAAATGCATTCTGCTCGATTATCAAAAAATTTGACTTTTGTTCACCGATCTCATCTTCCATCTCCCTAAAAATTCTTTTTCTTTTTGGCAGCAAACTTTCATCAAAGAAAGATACTTGCTCACTAATAATAGTATCTCTTGACATATCACAAAAGCATTACCCAATAATCTACTCTCCGAAACCTCTCCCGTCGTCCAGCCTCTATCTCATTCCCATTCCGCGACCGATAGGTGGCATTCTCGTAATCTTCAGCAATGGAATGATCCACATCGATCAATCATCCCCTGCGACGGGAATTGCTCTGAATGCCTTTGCATCAAGCACGACTGACTTCCCCCTATCTTATAAGTACTCTAATCTTGGAATAGCCTTAGAAAGCTGCCAGCACGTTGTATTAGACTCTTCTCGTGTAATGTTGTTCTCACGAGATGGGGATATGTATCTAGTTGAATTAATTCAGGATGGAAGAAGCGTACAGAGGATCGAGATTGAAAAAGTTGGTGCTAGTACTATATCAAGTTGTGCGTGTTCAGTGTTTGATAGATATTTTTTTCTGGGAAGTAGTCTTGGGGAGAGCTATTTGATTCAATGGGGTGAGGAGGGGAAAGAAGAAAACGGTGAGAGTAAAGAAAGGAAAAGAAGTTTGTTGGTAAGTTTGTAGATAATACTGATAACAGAGAAAGTAAAGAATGAGTATTAGGGCTAATCATTTATTTGGATTTTGTGAATGTAAACTTTGATCTTATTGACGTGAATATTACGACTTGTTAGGTTAGAAGGAATACTGCAGAACTCGATGCCGGTAAGTCTCTAATATTTTCTTTACAGTTCCTATTCCTTCAACTGATGTGTTGACGAGTACAATTCCATCTGCCCTTGGTCCATTTATTTCCGATTTCAAAGACTTGTATGGAACTGACAGTCGAACGAGCACAATAATTACATCAACAGAAACAGAGAGCAAGAAGACTGGTTCGGGAGGCCTCTGGTTTCGGGTTTGTGATACTCTGATCAACGTCGGGCCTATCGTCGACATGACAGTAGGCGAGCCAACATATGGAGAGGTTAGTGACTTGTATGATGATTGGAAAGCAATGAGGAACGTGTAAAAAAAGAGCCAAGAAAATGTTTATCTAAAGTTGTCTGTTTCCTGAACAGGGTGATATGAATCACAACGTAAGAAAAGACGTAGAGTTAGTTACTTGCTCAGGCTATGGCAAGACAGGATCTTTGTGCGTTTTTCATGTAAGTAGTAATAATGTTATATTTTACTAATTCTCGCAATCGAATCAGACTAACATTGATTTTATCCATCTAAGCGTGCAATCATTCCTCGAGTTCTTTCCTCGTTCGACCTTAGTGAATGCAATGACATGTGGACAGTCCGATGTCGGAAGGAATTCATTTACGAAGGAGTGAGATTCGATTTTGGTAAAGCCGGGAGTAGTATGGAAGACAGTCAATCGGAAACATTTGATAAATATTTGTTTATATCCAAAAACACGAGAACAATGGTATGGCGAAAACGAAGAAAGAAGGATTTTTTTTAAAATTTTACATTCATTAACGTGATTAATATGTATAGGTACTTATGACAGGGGAGGATATACAAGAACTCGATAATGCAGGCTTTTATACCGAAGGCCCAACGATATCGGTCGGAACTTTGTTTAATGAAACCCGTATAGTGCAAGTGTATGCCAATGGGATCAGCCTTCTTAATGCTGGTGATTATTCAGTAATTTTACCAAAAACTTTGCGTATTATCTTCTTGTTACTTACATTTTGTTTTTATAGATGGTGTTATAACTCAATCAATACCATTCAGTAATGATTCTGAAAATGCAGTCATAGTCAGTGCACATATTGTTGATCCATATATATTATTATTATGTGAAGATGGATCGATTAAATTATTAAAAGCAGATGATGCTTCAAATGAGGTCGTTTTCTGCAAATTGACAAGTGATGCTAATGTAAGTGATAGCAACTTTTTGGATTGTTATAATGAGCGTATATTATTTAACACTGTCAAACATCTCTCTATTTGTTTAATATGTTGTCCATACTGCTTGATTGATTCTCATAGGCAACGGCAATAGTCTCATGTTGCTTGTACCGTGACGAGTCGGACTTATTTACTCTATACAGAGATTTAACTCAATACCTCCCGTCAAAGCCACTTCAACCCAGAAAAAAGCCTCCTGTCTCACCACAACCCGAAAACCATAACTCTCCCCAAGTAGCATCACAAAAATTGCATGATCTGGACGATGATATAGACAATGAGCTGTATGGAGACGATAATATCATAGAAGATGTAGTAATAGATAAAGCAGACAACGTAGGAGAAAAGGAAGAAGTGCGAGAGGAAAAGAGTGAAGAAAACGGGAGGATGGAGATGCAGGTAGAAAAAGAAGAGGGAGCAGGGAAAGAAGAGTTAAAAGAAGACAGGAACGTGACAGAACATAATGTTAGTGGGCTTATGGAAGATGAGACTAAGGCGACTTTTTGGGCTGTGGTATTGAGGATTGACGGAGCTTTGGAGGTTAGTATGTGAAGGAAATAATCAGCATGTACTGGTGAATGTGATGCTTGGGCATTATTCGTACAGATATTTGGCCGCTTCCCATGACTTAATCATTAACAAACTGTCAATCGTTATTGGGCATTCAGATCTACCAACTACCGGAATTTCAAGAAGTTTTTTACTTTCCAAACTTTGATAGTGCGCCACAAGTTTTATCAGATGTTACTTCACGCCAGAATGTCAAAGCATCGGGACAATCGACAGAAATGGTTGAAATACTAATGACATCTCTCGGAGAGAAAAAGAAATCCCCATATTTAATAGTATGTATTGTCTGCATTGCTATTCAATCAACCATTCCGTCATTTTTACGAATCATCTCACGAATACTTCATCACCATTATTATAACCCAAGGTTCGCACGCGCCTAGGCGACATTCTAATCTACTCAGCCTTTCGTTCCTGGACCTCTTCTGACACGACTCCCCTCAACTTCTTTCTTTCCACAAACCCCAATCCAACCACACCAACCACACCTACAGCCTCTTATATCCCAACTCGACTGGCTCTCCGCTTTTCTCGTATTCACCACGAGTACATAGCTCGAGATCCCATCCACGCCGACACTGAAGATAAACCCGTGTCTAACCGCACTTACCCTTATAACCCTGACGAGTCTTGGTCCGAGACTTCAAATTCTTCATCCTCTTTACAGTCGATAATGAAGTCGATAAAAAGAAAATTGATTCCGTTTAGAAATGTAAAGGGCTTTGCGGGCGTATTTGTCCCTGGTGCTAGGCCAGTATGGGTGATTTGCGGCGCAAAATGTTATGTTAGGGTGCTGCCGATGGGTGGTGAGGATGGGATTAAAGCCTTTACACAATTTCACAATGTTAATTGTGTTCACGGGTTTCTATATTCTAATGTTGAGGTACGGTTTAGCTTTTTGATTTGGAAAAGAAGGTCTTTTAGACTGACTGTGATAGAAGATGTTTATGAACGTAAACGAAATCGAGTGTCTGTTAACTATTATCTACATGGATGGCTACGTTTACTCTTAATTTTTGCTTTGCTAAACAGGATGTCTGTCGAATGGGCATTCTTCCATCTGACTTTACATACGATCTTGAATGGCCCGTGAAAAAGATAAATCTTGGGAGGTCAGTCCACGGTATAGAATATCATCCGGATATGCAAGTTCATGCATTGTTATCGTCAGTCACAGTTTCGTTTAGACTTCATGACGATAACGGAGAGCCAATTGTTGGAGAATATGGTATGTTATATATCATAATTCTTGACGTAGTTACTAAGGATTTGAGAGTGCTATATTTTGCAAGATTAATATACCGGTGCATTGACTTTTTTTTTTTCAGAGGATCCGAATTTTTCACCCAAGTCCCAAAAATTTACTCTTGAACTCATTTCACCTGTCACTTGGGAGACAGTCGACAGGTTAGTCGAATAACTTGTGGTCTTTACAACATTTAAGAAAAACTATTGATTAGAGGTTACCGTTATATCTTAATGATAGACATGATTTCAATGAAGACGAACAAGGTCTTTGTATCAAATGTGTCAGTCTACAGACAAAGTCAACTGCAAGTGGAAGGAAAGCGTTCATTGCTGTTGGGACGGGATATTTCAGAGGAGAGGATGTTGGAATGCGTGGAACTGTATGTTATATTGAATTTACACTTGTAAGAAATGCTTCCATATTGTATGACTTCTAATGATATAACCTATCTCCTTAATAGATTTACGTATATGAAATAATTGAAGTAGTCCCTGAACCCGACAATCCACAAACAAATCATAAATTCAAGCTGTTGTGCTTTGAAGATGTCAAAGGATCCGTCTCTGCTATCTGTGATGTGAATGGCTACTTATTGACTTGCGTTGGACCAAAGGTAACTCATGCGAATTATACGAAAAACACATATTCATAGATTGCTTTGTCTAAATTGTCATTGTTTATGTAGATTTTTATTCGTGCATTTGAAGACAACGACCGATTAATCAGTGTCGCATTTATTGACATTCAAATATATGCAACATGTGTTTCTCCCATAAAAGATTTTATTTTGTTAGGAGATATATATAATAGCGTCTGGTTCTTAGGATTTCAAGTAAGCAGATTACTAACCTCAAGTGCTGAACATAATGTTTTCGCCAATAATTTATTAAATCAATTTGTTTTTTTAGGAAGAGCCAGCAAAACTAGCCCTTCTTGGAAAAGATTACCACAAACTCTCAGTAATTGCAGCAAATTACATATTAGATGACCGAGTACTTTACTTTGTCGTTGCAGACAACGACAAAAACATACATCTATTCCAATACGCGCCATACAGTAATATCACGTTAACATTTGCAATTTTCTTGTTTCATTCGCAAGACGTTCAACTGACTATTGCCTCCAATACTTCATAATTCGTAGATTTACAATCGTTTGCAGGGCAGAAACTTGTTCGTCGAGGTGATTTCCATGTGGGAGCACAGATCAATACCATGGCTAGGGTAAAGCGACGAGAGATTGTAAGGAGAGATAATCCTGGAACGGATCAAATGATGATGACCGACGAAGAGAGTGAATCTTTTGCTGAATTGTGCTTGTGTGGTGAGTGGTCACGGGCGAACATGTGGGGAACGGTTGTGCTAATTAAGTGGATCGACCAAAGATGTATGTTAATAAAGCCAAGTATTAATGAAATAAAAATATTGTACAGGAACACTGGATGGCAGTATCGGAATGGTAACACCAATACCGGAGAAAATGTACAAGAGAATGCAGTTATTGCATGCACAAATGGTTAATGGCATTCCGCATCCTGCTGGGTTAAATCCCAAATCATTTAGGTAATGTGCACCAGTTATCATACCTGCCCTTCCACACCCGCTGACAACAAGGATCTAAATATATCTTGCATGTTTGTCTTGTGTTCTCGCATTATCCAATATCCTGACACTTCTAGACTTCTTCAATCAAAATTACGCCTTCTCCAAAATCCAGTGAAGTCAATTTTAGATGGTGACCTTATTTTTGAGTTCCCATCACTTGCACAAAACAGACAGCGTGAAATGACAAAGCAAATTGGTACGAGCGTTGAGAGGGTTATGGATGATTTGCTAACTATGCAGATTGGACTTGATCACTTTTAGATCCGGAGCGAAATATGGGGACTTTAGATGGAAGATAGAAAATGATGAGTAGACCTGTCTTTCCATAGAGAATACAATTTTTTGCGATCGTGACATTTGTTGGATAAACTTAGACACAATTTTTATTATATGAAGTGTTGTTAATATTTAGTGTGTGAAGGCTGTCCACTCTGTTGGTTCGAATTAATAATAATGTCTATTTTATAACCCGTGACATTACACTTGAAACGTTTAAATCTTTTGGATGCCGCGACTCACCAAATCGAACAAATTCAGACTATTTTTATGTCCTGACCCACGCTTCCTACCCCGAGTACAAAACGAATATTGATTGAACGGGGTGGGGTCACATAGAGCACAAGTTGATTTTTAAAAAGACGCGTCTGTATTTGTTTGGACGATTAAATTACTTACGAATTATAATGCCAAGGGCCAGCAAAGTATTCCAGTTTATAATCATTTCAGCAGATAAAACGACTACTATCGTCAAGCTCGGGTAATTTCCGCTTTGATGAATAAAGTTTTTTTCAATAAAAACAGAAGCACGATCAACGTCAAGATCTGATTTCAAGAACCATGGGTTAAGATATTACGAACTTTGTTTATTCGCTTGTCTATGGTAGGTCTAACGCGTGTCTCCGCCAAAGGTCGGTAATCCTATCATCGTTTTCTTAGATAGCAGCTTGTTACACACTCGATTATTGCTATATTCATCACGGATTCTTTGACGATAAAAACTTATTATAGTCTGACAAAGAGATGTTATATGGCTGGTAACGATAATTAGCACAACCTGACGAAATGAATAGTTGAAAAGCATAGTTTATGGACAGTTTTTGTATAGGATATAAAGACAAGCATGTAAACTTAAATTGATGTTATTACTTTTATCTGTTTATTCTGACATCTTTTTATAGAGAACGTACGCGTAATCTGTTATAATGAACTTTGGCATAACGAAGATCTGTTTACCTCCAAATCTACCATTAAATGATTATGATCTTGGTTATAAGGGATATTTTACACACAGAAAACCCAGAAGCCACTTTCTTAAGCTAACGAAATAAAATTCAAAAGATAGAATAATGACCCCAAAACCGAGACCTGAACAACGGAGTATATAACCTTTTTTCCCTTTATCTTGATGTTACGATAACTTCTACGACAATATTATTTAATATCGACCGTCACGCAATCACGGATATTAAACTCCAGCTTTAGCCTATATCTGATAAGCGGTTTGCTTCATGGCAGCCCGTCTGTTTACATGAATATAAACATTTAAAACAGTACCGTCGAACCTCGTTAATATTAATCCAATCCGAAATCCACATATTAATATCAATATAGTAAAATTACCTCGCTAAACCGGATATTAATAATAAATCTACTCTAAACCGTAAACCGAAGACTTTGCAAGAACAGCTATATTGAATCAATGACATGAGAATCAAACATATGGAAGATATGGCAAGACCACAAAGTCAGTTACAAGCAGCGCGAACAAAAAAGAAAAGCTTCTGGGGACGGGTGTGTTCATTTTTTGGATTTTAAATAAGGCTCGCGCAAGCATGGCACGAGGAGGGCCCGAATACAAGATAATTGTATGAATAATGTCTTATACTGCCTACTTGTTTAATAGATTTTAGATGACATAATACATATGTACCATTTGTTAGCGGGAAAAACTTCATAATTGTTGGTTTCGAAAAAAGATTTTTTCTACAATAAACTTTTGTTCTATTTATGTATTTAACCCAAATCTTCAACTAATAGAACATTTACAGACTTATATTAAGCTGAAACTATGTTTTTGGGCAAAGCTGATAAGTACGGCACATAATAATAATAGTCATTGTTTCATTTTGTCTCGATTTCCTGCCCTTTTTAAATATAAAGCGGTTTCTTGGTCTATTCCCCTATTTATTTCCATCAAAATATGGTGCTCCCTTACAATGTAACATACGAATATTGACCTTTAACAGACTCTACTCCTGCTAAATAAGTTGGTGATTTTTAATTAGAGTTTTCGGTATTGTGACATTATAAGATTCCATTTAGCACGATCCTATTACTCAAGATTTCTATTCTGATAGCCCATAGGTAAGGGGTATAAATACAGTAAGGACACGAAGGTCATAAAAGATTGTTGGCTAGCGATTTCTGAGCTATTTATATCTTTCGATTGTTTCGCTGGTTACGTACTTTACAGAAACTTGCATTTTTTAAAAATGTCTCGATGATAACCATGTGACATTTATAAATCTCATGGGCACATACATCTTCATGATACAGTGAACTCTCCCTAAATGCACGCCTTGGGACCGTAAGTGTGAGAGCGTGCATTTAGGGAATAATGCAAAAACGTGCATTTAGGGAGAGTATAGTAAATTCACGTGATTCCGATACTTTATCCATTTATTGGTTAAAATATTGATCAATGCTTGTTTGTCGCATCGTATTA
>CAJVPI010000418.1:0-31018 GCA_910592345.1 Paraglomus brasilianum
TTGAAAGCTCTGGTCTCAAGAATGTTGATATTAACATTAAATTATATATATTATGTGAAATATTTGTTAATGGTAAGTTATTAAAATAAGACTCATTAAATTTATAAAATTGATCAATTTCAGTAGATGGTTTGTTTTCGTTTTTTACCATATTAATATCTATTGGCCAACCACCGTTGGCAATACATTTTTCTACCTTTTTGGCATACTACCAATCAGCTTCAGTGGAATATGTTTAAAAAAATACCGATTTTTGCCCTACATGAAAGTTTGTATCACCGAATAAATAGCCGCGATTTTATAACTAACAATGCAACATAGATATATACAGTCGTCTAAATTTCCTTGGCCCAAGTGGAAATAACATAATTCTGTTATTTCCACTTAGTTTAGGTTATGACCACTCAGGTATGTGTCGAATATCATAATTCTTGACGCACTCAAAGGTGTCACATTTTATAATTCTTGACACACTCGAAAGTGTTACATTTTGTAATTCTTGACACACTCAAAGGTGTCACATTTTATAATTCTTGGCACACTCGAAAGTGTTACATTTTGTAATTCTTGACACATTAATATGTATAATTTTGATCACTTTGATGGGTAGACACCTTGTATATCCTTTAGAAAGTCAAATTCAATATCTATAATGGTTTAATCACTTATATGATTTTTTGTATATCAGCTTAGTGTTTCTGATCGATTTCCATTGAAAAGAAATATCTGAATTAGATTATACTTCCTAGGTGCACTCCTTCTATATTGAGTTCTATTTCTTTTAGAAATCTAAATTCGATAATGTTATTTGTATGCTGATTTGGTGTTCTTGATTAATATTAACTTTTGCTAACTATACTTTAAGTTGTATAATATTTATAATATGTATTAACAGCAGCAATATTCATCATTGATCTCTCGGTTTTGGCACAGTTCTCATTTATTGCGTTAGTATAAAACCAACTTCCTGGAAACAAAGGATAACATAAAAGAAATAAAAGAGAAAATATTAAATACCGTATGTCAGTTAATTGCTTATAAAGAACCATTTTTTGTAAGCAAACTTTTATAATGTAGTTAATAAGTCCAGGCTGAACTATTAGAAGGTAGTCCCTTAACGGGTTAATTAAACCCCAATCTGATTGTCTTCAAGAGAATAACTAGAAAATATTAATAGCAGCGCAAAGTTCTACGCAATTATAAATCGCGTTAAATTATTCATTGGTTAAATTTATTAACTTAATCTTATTAATGTCATGATCTTATTCCATCAAGACATCAATTAATATAATTGTTAACATTTGTCACTTAGAGCACTTTTACTTGTAGAAAATAATATTGGCTGCACTTTAGTTGGATTTCTTTATTCAATACGTACTATTTATATGCATGGTTACAAAGTTAGCTAACTGTTCTGATCGAACAATAAGTATACATACTTATTATTATGGTTGCTCATTCGAGTTATGATCCCTTTTTTTTATATACCGTATAATGGGCTGCGAAAAAAACGTGCACGAATTGTAAATGAATTTCTAGAATAGTAAAGCGTATAATTACTATATTTAACTATGTTTGTTTGCTTTCATTGATTATTTTTACGAAAAAATTTTTCATCTTATTACTCTTGACTTTTTTCCGCTTAAACACACATGATCATACATCCAGTCAATTTGTAAAGTTTGAGAAATACGTAATTGAACTATTTGTTACGATAACAGAGAAAATCCGGTTAGAAATTACCAAAATTACGACAAACAGTAATGGTATGGAGCGAAATTTTGATAAAAAAAAAGTAACTTGTTTGCTTTACGCATATAATGAATAGTCCATTTATGTAAATATCTTGTCAAAAGCAGCTTTTTTTTTTTTGCAACCCCTGTACATACTATACATTTGTATTTCACTATCAAAGAATCAATCTTTTAACATAAAGAAACAAACATACAAACCCTAAGTAGATGATTGTCTAAAATAGAACCATATCTTTAGTAGTGTGCCCGCCCACACTGTGAACAGAAACGGTGCAAACCAGTTGCATATCAAGTGATCACGCTGCTGCTGTTGATATAACTGTTGTTGCAACACCTCTAGTTCCTGTTCTTCTCTTAATATTTTCCGTTGCAGCAAGTCTATCTTTTGTTGCTGCTGTTGGTCCTGATTAAAGACAAGCTGAAACTGTTGCCTATCTATAGCTTGCTGAGCTTGCAACATACCAAGCTCTTCTTCTTGTTGCTGGACTTGTCGTTGTTGCTCTTCTTGCAAATGCTGTTGATATTGTACCCATTGAAACAGGCGGCTCAACATGTGCCACGACCTCAAAGAAAAAGACATGATGTTACATGTTTCCGCGCGTGAGGGATTTTTTTTGTAATACAGCCAATCACCTGTTAGTATTTTTACTTATAGATAACGAATAATAAACTATTCCTGTCTCATCCGCGTAATGTCAACTCCATATCTCTACTATGGGTATTCACAGTTTAATCCATACACGATGACTAACTATATTTGACTAACTTTGTAACGTTCTTATATCTCGCATTTAACGAAAAGACAACATTCGTTTTGACAGAAACATAAGAATTAACTGAACGTTGGGCATTCTATCAATCGAATCGGGAGAATCAAATGATTTAAGAAGTCGGGATTAACTTAACGGGTAAGTCAATTAGCCTGCCCTCAACAAACGAACCCTTCAAAAATAATCATGGTTTTGACAAATTTGACAGGCCCAGAAACGTTGCAAGCTTAAAAAAAAAAACATGATAATTGTTTAGAATGAGGCTTTCCCTTTGTCCTGACATACAATTCTCATCAACCATCAACTCCATCAACCACACACCTCATACGTATACATCCGAATAGTCTTATTCTTAAATACGACTACTCAATACTTTCTACAAGATCGCAGATCAAACCAACCTTATTTTATTACCAGAAATAAGGCCAATCTTTTTAAGTCCTTTTTCGCTTGCTCCGTTATTACATTACTAATTTGAATTTTTCTTTTAGTTGATCTATTTACTTTTTCGATTAAAATTCTAACGTCAATGGAACAGAATAAGGCAAGAGAATCAAGTTTGCCTGTCTTACTGTCGATGAATACAACAATTGTCAAAGATTGTAAAAATAAGAGTCCAAAATCAAATTTATTGCTTACAAATAAGTATCGCGGCTAAAGCAGTCTCAGAATTGTCTCTGGTTATAATATCATTCACTCCTATTACTATTGAAGATCAATTTGCCGAATCCGAGAATTCACAACGGTATACATCTTGATGACAATATGCTAGGATATAGCACTTTTCCATTCTCAAGACATTCAAAAAAGCTTTTTATAAAATGCTCCTCTCGCTTACTAATGTATTAATGCTAGGCAAATCTTAATCGTTTGTACCAAAAGGTAGCATTTTCCAAACACAGTAATAAACTAATCGAATTGGCGACTGATGGAACAGGAGAACCTCAGCCTCTTGTAGTTAAAATATAACCGCTCCAATTGGATATTGTTTACGGATAGCAAATAACCCATTTAGCAATCAAGAGACTCTTTCCAAAATGTTCATGACGTCACTTGTCAAGGAGTAAAAGGAGCAAACACATCACGTCAAACAAAGAAAGACAAAGCTATTCGGAAAGTCTTATAGAATAAAGAGGTATTGATATTATGCGTTTTGGCTTGCCTACTGAGATGGAAACAGGGCCTGCGAGCCTGATGTTTGAATGACGTTGGATGATTTTTGTTTGTTGCAACGCTTATTTTTATTGAAAGCAAAAACCTGCATTATAACAAGACTCTGTTATGAATATCGAATCAGTTTTTTAAAGGCTTAATAGGGAGGTAAACGGAAATACTGTAGTCAATAGAACATTCTAATTATTTTTGGATGTCATGTTAGAAACGAATTTAGGTTTCTGCAAGGATAGATTCTTGGAATCTAAATAAATTGATATTCGAACAAAATGTCATGTGATATAGTCGACAAAGGAAGGGGTGTATCACACTATATTTATGGGAGTATCCAACCTCCCGATAGTGTGAATCAACACAAAACTTTGTCTCCTTCGGCCGATGAGCACAACTCACAGAAAAAGAAATGAAGGTGCATGTTTGCAATGACCGTACGACCGAGCATATATCTTGTGGTCTGTGAATGGTAGGCAAGAACACAACAACAACAATATAGTAGAATAAGTGTATAGTGGTAGGGGTAATAATATCTACTAAGCAACGCCATTAGTAGCTGTGTTATCATGTTAGAAGTCGAGTTTTATAAGACAAATATTTTATCAAGCTATCTACGCCAGTAATCCTAATTTTGAATTTGGATACCGGCGCATTGGATCGTAATATTTTTAATAACGTACTTGTTGATCATGATCCAATTAGGGAATGTCTGTTTTTAATTAACGATGATATTATTATTATTATTATTATTATCTTTTGGGATGCAAAAATGTCTGCAATGATTCAGAACGTTTTTAGCGAATGAATACATACACAGTTGAACGTCTATATGTAAACGCGGGTTTTGCAATTTTTATTCCTATCAAATATTCTATGAAACCTTTCACATGTATCTCATTATAGATTCGATTGAGCACAGAATGTTCATGTAATCAACAACTGAGCAAGTTGTTATCTTAGTTGTACAGAGTGAAGCGTGCAAAATAGATAAGTAGAACAATTTACATGGGTTTCGAAGGAATTACAAAAGTGGCTTAGATGTTTTGGATAATATTTGCCCTTATGCCAGAATGCTTGTGTTCGAAACCAGCACAATTCATCAGATTCACAAGCTTGTTTATTCGGTTAGTCTGCTATCTAAATAACTTTAATCTTGACGATCTGATTTACTTGTAAATGGAAGGAACGAATTTCCCACCAATAATGTCAAGTTCAAAAAAAGGAGCCTTGAACGGTTTAAAATTAAATACGCAATTTTAGACATGCCCCACGGTTTGTTGACCTTATACCAACACCAAATTTAGTGGAGATTTGCATTTCCATTAATTGCCGTAATTTACTGTATAAGGAAAGCCGCTAAATTTAATAAGTAAGACATTTATTAGACGAATTCGACACTATCCAAAGAAGGAACATTGCTGCACAGATGGAAGTTGTTACGAGTATTGGGGGGTATTGGAAATTGGTACTTACCTAATTGGGTATGCTCTTGTATCTATTTGAGCTGCCATAACCGCATTTTTGACGTCCTTTCAATTCATTCTCGTTTACCAACACCTTTTCTTTTTTTTCTTTGCTACTGGCGAAAAACCATTACAATTCATAGTATGGATGTACAGCAAGAACGCATTAGCCAGATACTAGCAACAGTAAAATGCTCTGATTGTGGAGTTCCCGTAGAATTTCGAAAGTTGAGTTCACATATCTGCAAGGCTGCTCCAGCAGTTCCTAATTTACCAGCAACTTTTAAAAATAATATGGGTTCTTCGACTGGTCTCAATCCAGGTAGGTTTAATGGCATCAAATCCTTCGTCGACAGAAGACAATCTCACTACATCCCTTACCAGACTGTACGGTAGTCAGCTGTGTAAGGCTTGGGTGATTGTTCAGATTATCGGGGAATACACTTAGAGTGAGAGTTATCTATTTTAGATCTTTAGTTGCTAGCCTCGTCTACTTTGCAAGTTTAACACGTTCTAATCATATTTCCCTTCCTTTTAGGCGGCCCAATGATGTTTCCAGGCATAAAGAAGTTAGATAACAACAATAATTCAAGACCGACCCTTAATCCCATTTCGGTTCCTGGTATGAGGGCGTCAATTAACTAGTCAATTACTAGCAAACTTGTTGCTGGGCTTACGAAAAGAGATATAATTCTGTTTCTATTCCCGTTATCACAGGCCAGAATCCATACAACGCTTATGGGCAACCACCACGCTCCCCGATATCACCACGCTCCCCATATGAAAATCCTCCTTCAATGCCTGTGAATACGGGATATTCGGGTATGCCAGCAAATTACAACAACCCTCCAGAGGCTTCGCGTATCAGCAGCGGAAACTCCCCTAATACCTTTCTGAAAAAGTATAACAAGCTTACCGGCAAATCCATAGAGTCCTCTACAAATCAATTCACAACCTCTCCAGTAGAAGCTCCTTATTCTGATAACAGCAGAACCGATTATTTCGGTAACTCTAAATTCCCCGAACCTTCGGTGCCGCGGGCGGGACCTTACCAACCAAATTCTAATGGGGTTGGAAGCAACCAAGGAAATACTTTCAATAATAATACCGCTAATAATTCATATAATCCACGCGGCCAATATACGCCCGAGAGAAACCGAGATGTGTATGGCGTTGATAAAACGCGAGATCAACCTGGAGCAGATAGGATGCGTGACCAATATCGTGCTAATGGAGATCAACCTGGAACAGATAGGATGCGTGACCAATATCGTACTAAAGGAGATCAACCTGGAACAGATAGAATGCGCGACCAATATCGTGCTAATGAAGATCAACCTGGAGCAGATAGGATGCGTGACCAATATCGTGCTAATGGAGATCAACCTGGAGCAGATAGGATGCGTGACCAATATCGTACTAATGGAAATCAACCAGGAGCAGATAGGATGCACGACCAATATCGTACTAATGGAAATCAACCAGGGTCAGATAGGATGCGCGACCAATATCGTACTAATGGAGACCAACCCGGGTCAGATAGGAAGTTCGATCAATATCGTACTAATGGAGATCAACCCGGGTCAGACAGGAGGTTCGACCAGTATCATACTAATGATAATCTGAACCCTAATGATCGCCATAACAATGCAAGGGACTGGGTAAGAGGAGAGCGGAACGACTATTCTGCAAGAAGCCGATCTCCGGGTGGCTACGATCGATCAAACGACAGAAGCGATTACGATAGAAATTATAACCCACCTAATCCTAACCAGCTACAGTCAAATACCGAGTACGACCATTCCCGGCGACCTTCATACGAGAGGCAGAACAATTATCAGCAGTATGGATACGAAAATAATAATAGGCAGCCGCCAGTTCGCAAAGCATCTAACGATCCAAATAATATTCCATCATCCGGACCCTATCTGCCATCATCGTCTCCCGAACATAACAGAACACCCAGTGCTAGTGGATCTCTCTCGTCATTAAGCTCTACGCAATCATCACGAGGTTGTTTTCATTTTCCAGTTAAGCTCATGCCGCATCAAGTAACAAATATATTAATCTAATAATTATCTAGGTAGGAAATTTAGTGGAGATACCGTAAGTACTGCGAATACTCAGAATACCGGTGGCGTCGACACACTGATGGATGATCTGCTCAAAGAAATGAGTAGTCTTTCAACGTCATCTATGAGCGAACATGATAGCCAGAATAAAGCCTATCACTCACGAAATGCAAGTGCTACAAGCGATATCTGTGCCTACTGGTATATTATCATTTATTATTAAGTATCCTGAAATCGTTATTTAGACGTAGTCATGTTAACATTCCTATATTTTACGCTATTACTTAGTAACGGACCGATATTATCTAATCCCTTGCGAGCATTAAACAAATTATGGCATCCTCATCATCTTTTGTGCGCACGATGTAATAAACCAATTGACCCAGACGTTGGACACGTAGAAAAGAATGACAAAGTATATTGTCCCCACGATTTCACGGATTTATTCTTGCCCAAATGCCGTGCTTGCAATCGTCCGGTGGAGAAAGCAGTAAGTTCGAGTGATGGAAAATTAGAGGGCAAATGGCATGCAAGCTGCTTTTGTTGTCAGGTAAATTATCGCATAATTACAATTGTTTTCAGGTATCGTGTACATTTTCGCGTACTAATTACCCACCCGCTTATTATTCAGACTTGTCGTAAACCATTCCCGAACAAATCCTTTTACGTATTCAATAACGCACCGTATTGCAAGCGTCATTATCATAAACTCAACAATTCGCTATGTAAAAATTGTGACGATCCAATTGAAGGTCCGTGTGCACAGACAGTGGAAGGCTGGAGATATCATCCAAGCTGCTTTACCTGCTTTGTAAGTAGTTCTTGTTACTTATATTAATATGTATTAGAGATTAAGTTTTATGGAAAGAAGTGCTAACATCAATATCTAACATTATAGATCTGTCATGACCCACTAACCGACACATACTATAATTTCGAGGATCATCAATATTGTGAGACACATATCATGGAAATTCAACAACGAAAGCAGATTCGCGCTGAAAAGCGACAAACCATGTTCCATATTCTTCGTTGATTTGTTTAATTTATACCTATTTATTAATTACCAATTATTTTATATTAGATTCATCCCTGCATGTTTGACATATTTAGAATATTAGTTATTTTTAATAGTTTATTGATCCATTCTCATTTATTCTGCTGAGCCGTGGATTAGAGTCTCTTCCATTAGCAGAAAATTTTCCATCGTATATTATTTTTGTGTGGTTTTGCATTATTGCAGTAATAGGAAATTATACTAATGGGATTTTGTATATATGATATATGATGAACGAAATATATTAAAATGCATCCAATCAACGTCGCGCAGAATAGATTTCCCCGTAAGCAAGGCCAAATAACACTCAAGTGAAACCGAATAGATTACATGCATGAGAGAGGAGCAATCGTGCTGGTAAAAATTTGTCAAACATGGCTTTTGTTGTGTATTAAGCATTGCCGTTAAAGAAGCATGGCATGTGAGTGGTGTCCGAGTTGTGCAGCCCGGTTTGTGAACAAATGGTGCACATGATGAACATTTCTGCAGATATAGTGTCAGCTTCTGAAATGCATCCTTTAGAGGCCAGTATTAAAAGGTTTGATGCTATTCATTAATCCTATCCAGTTAACATTTGTATTTTGTTCCGTTGTGACTCTTCAAGAAAATTTGTGGTACATGCATACTTTAGTCCAATGTCCGATAAGCCATTTTATCAAAGTCTGTAAGCTGATATGATAAAGTTTGACTCAATTTTTGGGAGAAATGACTTAAAAGCGTTTTCAAAAAATTACCAAATTATGTGCAGTTCACCAACTTATCAGGATGGAGGAACCATGATCAATGTTGAGAAAATAAAGAAACAGTTAAACAAGAGTATTATCGGATTAAATCAATGTTTACTTCAATCCAAAAGGTAGAGGATGATTCATTTTGTAGACCTTGTTTGTTTGTCTTTGTCATAAGAAAACCAAAAAAGGACGCAGAAACACACAAAAACGCGGGACGCGAATTTTTTGCTAGATTATGACACAAAGTCCTTCTGTTAATTTATTATCAACATGTTGCCCGAGTTAATGCTCTCAACACGTCGCTCGATTCTGCTTTTGTCTGCATGTTGCCCTCATTTCTCTTACGAACAGTAGCCAACAAATTTGACATAAGCTGCTCGCAATATAAATGCGTAATTTCATCAAAAATAGAAGCCTGGTACAGTCTTTTCCTCAGATTATCGATCTGGTATAAATGTTAAAACATTCGTAACTCTTGTGATAAATAAGCAATAAAAGGATAGGGGGAAAAAAAAACCACCAAACAATACCTGGAATGGGTAACGTTCAACGAGTGCTCTTACTGATTCATCCAATTCACGTTCACCATCCGTATCAGAAGAACAATATTCTGTCATAAATGCGCGATCCTCTTCTGATAGCGGTGATAAATCAACATCCGTTATCGCCATTTTGATCGACCCACCATCAAGCGGTAACGGAGCACACGAGTCCAAAAGCCGTGCATGGAGAGTGTGGTACTGTGCGGTTAATGAGATCAATTGATCCTCCTCTGTTTGGAGTCTGTGATGAAACATTCAAGATCAGATAAAGGTAATAATGTTACATTCATAAGTCTGCTAACTATATCTTTTATGACCTTTCCAAGATGGCTTTGTATTCCTCCAATCGTTTGGCGTTCATAATGTTCCCAGGATGGGGTTCCTTCGCTGGTTTATCGGCATGATCTTCGGTATCCTAAAGCATTAACGGCGAATTCGAATGACTTGACTTAAGGTCCGCTTTATAGAACCTCGACGCTTACCTCTCGAGTATACCATGACGGATTAATTTGCCCACTTATCAATCCATTAATTACTATTTCTTCTACCGTTTTTGCTGTGTTCATTACGAATCCTTAGATATGATGGCTATTTGTAAACTCGACAGAAGCACGCACGCGATTGTCGTTACCTATCTTGATCGCGTTTCTGCTTTTAGATTTCTGATGCTCGAGGGTCCTCTGACCGCACCAAATAAGCAATTGTCTCATTCTGTTGTATTCAGGCATATCTACATTTATATGTCGATAGTAATCCTTCGGGTCCACACTTTCGTGAGGCTTTGCTGCATTTCAAGATAGACATTGCGACAACCATGAAGTATGAGAGATTGTAGAATTTCAATAGCAATACGAGTTAATAACTCTGGTTGACTAGCATGATATGATAGATATGATGCGCATACACATGACTAACAAAGTCACCTGTAAATCCATTTCCAATGGAAGATGCTCTTCGCCCTCGTATGTGTAAACTTGATCGTCGTCCGTTTTTCATGTTCGTGTGCTTTCGTATAGTAAAGGGCTAAGTAACATAGATAAATAAAGCTTTAAAGGTGGAGCGCGTACAATGTAGCTAGTTGTCGCGTTTGTCGCGTGACTGGACGACTGTCATGTGACATGATAAATCAGCAAGCAAACAAGTTGTCTAGAATGTTATTATCAACTCTTTCCTGGAAAAAAGTTACTTTCACGTAACGAACACTAACTCTAAAATCTAAATTTAGAATTTAAGGAGAACAAGATTTATGGGACTAAAAATAAAGGTAATAATTATCAAAAACACTGAAAGTCTTTCATGAAATTTATTCATTGTATACTTAAAACTGAGTTTAAATGTCCATAAGTCACATCCAAATCAACATTAAAAAGTCTGAACTGTAGTCATATGTTTAAACAAAATAAAGAACACAAGTTTGGTTTTACATATACTTGATAATAATTTGCTCCCGTATTATTAAGCCGACCATTACAAAGGATGCAGGCCGAGAACGAGCCAAAAAAGAATTTGCTTGTAAATGTAAGCATTTTTCGTAGAGTGTATCGGTAGATTTGTTTTACTACTTTAAACGATATATAGTTTTAACACGATATTTATGCGTTGTCAGTAGATTGCATGGATCATATTATTGAGGTTGTGAAAATCATTCAACTTTCGAGGAGGTAACTTTACATATAACGTTCTATTGCTTATATTAAAAAATATTGATAACTTTTTATATGTTAAGCAAAATCATGTCAAGTTACGTCGTACTAGGAAGAGAGTTTGAAAATACCATTAAAGATCTTTTAAGGGGGAGAGGTGTCGAACTACGTCGCTACGAGTGAGTATTTCACTGAGTATTTGTAGAGTGGTTATGTATCTGAAGGTACGCTGCCACTAGGTGTAATAGTAAATCGAAGTTTTCGAGGGTGTAAAATGAATCGAAGCTTTGTTACCGAAAGGCTGTCTGGGAACGGCCCCGGGTCTGTGGTGAATAGGATACATGTAAAATACTTTATAGTTTCTTAATATATGATAATTGAATAGTTGTGAACGTTCTTCTCCGTTACCGAAAGGCTGTCTGGGAACGGCCCCGGGTCTGTGGTGAATAGGATACATGTAAAATACTTTATAGTTTCTTAATATATGATGATTGAATAGTTGTGAACGTTCTTCTCCGTTACCGAAAGGCTGTCTGGGAACGGCCCCGGGCCTGTGGTGAATAGGATACATTGGCCGGTTAATGGTCTTGATTATGATGATGCATTTACTCATTATTTATATCTATAGGCACGAACCCAGTGATAAGGGAGTTGATTTAAGCGGGTGGTTTAGAGGGTATTTTATAAAGATTCAGTGCAAGGTATTATCTGATATCAGCACCGTTTATTTCAATTATACATTTCAGAAATTAAACTCTTATTTATTTTATAAGGGGGAGGACGGTGACGTTTGAAGATGTACAAAGACTGGAAGGGACTTTTACAGGTAGCAAAAAAAACTTACTATTGCTATCTTGGTAGCCCGATCCAAAGATAGATTTACTAGATGCGCGGAAAATAGAGCAAAAGTAGCCAGATCAAACAGATATAACATCATCTTAACAGATGAAAACAACTTGTATTCGGATTTGATCAACTTTATCGAGTCACATCCGCTCGATAATGATAGCTCTAACAATATTTTTTTCTTTCATTTTATCATATTGTTATTATCTTTCTTCTTGTATTAATCTGGTTAAATTTGAATAAAAACGAAGATGTAACTAACTACATCTATTAATCAAAATTGTCAATATTAATATTTCAACGGATTAGATAATATAATGAAATCTTTTATTATTTAATGAATAATGGAATAAAATTTACTCATAAGAAATCATTTGCCCGATTCGAATTGTTGATTTTCCTTTCCCAGATATAGTAATGAAATCATATAATTTGAATTCTTCATTATCTAAAGAAATTTCCAAGTTAGAAATCTCTTGCGTTTTCCGCAAACTATTTCTGTTGTTATTTCTATAATAATAATTTCTAATTTTACTACAAACATCGTTTTCAGAAGCTAAAATAATCCGAGATTCATTTGATCACATTAAAATTAATGGCGACCGTAGGAAAAGCTCCACATGATTTCGAGACATTCCTTTTGGGGGAAGGCTAAAGCGGAGTAGTTTTCACGTGATACGATTTATTACGTAAAAAAAATTTGTATTCGACTTGTAGCCTTTTTTAACTTGTTATTGTGGTTTAATAGGCCATCTGCATATGCAACTTTCCACGTTGAGCATTTTTCTTAGTGACCAACAGCCATAATAAAAATTCGATTCCTCGATTTTTATGTTACACTTGATCTCGTGAAATGATTGGATTTGATCACATGAAAACTACTCTGAAGTATGACGTAATACTCAAAGCATGATTGCACGATTTGTATAAAACCAAATAAAGTATGTTTAATGACTTTAGTCTGTTCACTAGTTTGAGGCTGTGAGCAATTCTATATTTACTTCTATTTCTTAAGTTCGTTCAGCTGGTTAAATAACTTAAATGAACCATGGCAGAAGGAACTGATTGCCGATTTCGTGGTGCCTTTCAGGTAAGGAGAGAAAGTGCAGAAAAAAAAAGCTTAAACGAATTCAAAAATCATATTTTATATAGAACGAAGGGGGAATTGACACCTTGCGGTCCAACAGGAAAAACAGTATTCCTAGACAAGTTTCAACCGATACCAATTATTACGGTTTACGATGCTTGGTGTCTCCTTTGGAATTACGCGCATCGGCCCTCAAAGAAGATGACAGTAGAGGAGCAAATCAAATATCTATACGAGAGTCAGGAACGCTTAGCACAGAGTATAATGATAGTACAGCCAGATCCAATATTGCGTCCGGCAACAGTGAACCTCACATACTCAAATCAAGTATCGAAACGGAAAGGCGAAGTGAAATTCATAATGCGTTCGTCGATTCGTTGTCAGCCATCAGTATCAGTGATAACGGAGGTGGTAAATACAAGGATGGAGAAAATACAGATATTACGTTGGGCGAAGAACGTGAAGGATGTCCTAACACTGGAGTTTTGCGTTCTTTATTTGTTTACACCTACGATTGAACGCTAAAGGTGTACTGTCCTAACACTGGAACAATTGGGAAAATGCAGGCATTCTTTGGGAAACTGCTCAGAATCGGTTCCCTGGGAGACGATGGTTGGAAAAAGATTGTCCCCGGGAAAACGTGTCACCTTGTACACGCGGACTATCGTTTTACCAGTAAAGGAAAATCAATTACCGAAAATCCTACAACCATGTCTCAAGTGCAATTATGTGAAGGAAAAAATGGAAGAACGTCGCGTTGCAACGATTTGCTCATCTTAGTTGATGCATTTAAAGATAATTCTCGTATTGCAACCTTGGTTGATTATGAAGTTCTTGATAGTGATCCTAAAGAACTAATTTATCATATAAGATGTGTTGCTAATTTCGGCTTTGATCATATAATTATTATCGGGGAGACAGAGTATGGAATGATCTTTTTAGACTGTTATGATCGTGTTTTTTTATGGGAAAATGAGAGTCAAATGTTATGGCCACTTGGTAATTCTCCTGAAGAAGCATCGAAACGCTTAGTTAAAGGGGTAGATCAGGTGAGATGGTTTGACGAGAATGGAATTGTATGTGAGTATATTACGAAATAGGAAGATTATTATTAGCTACTTATTTTAGTACAGCCTAACAAGCGCGTTTAAGATAATAATATAGCTTTGAATAATAAAAAAAATCAATTTGCAATAACTGCATTCCTGCAAAACATGATTTCAGATGTTTTGACCAAGACTTGATTGCAATCAGTAACATCGAAACGTTAACATATATCCCAGGCTAAAGCCTATCTATTTCTCAGTAGCAGTATGATTCCATTCTAACACAGGGCAATGTTGGGATTCGAATTATTGCAATAGATTTCTCAGCCGGAGATCTCAGTTTCAAGATTCCGAGAATGAACGTAATTCAGAATTGGATGATGAGTGGATATGATGTATAGTGTTGTCGGATTCGTACGATATCGGTTGCCGAAGAATAGGAGCTGTGTGACGTACGATTAGCACATTTTTTATTTTTGGCGTGTCACGTCTCCTGCCCTTCTATCAATAAAACAATATTCGAATATGTATTTTTTTTGACAATCAATCATCATTTCGCATATGGAATTTGGGATGCGTATACTTATCCTTCGTCATTTTTATTGATTTGCAAGGGGGGTGAACTATGCTTCCCGCAACTCCAGATTATCGTTCCACTTTGCCCAGGACAAGTCGTGGCATTTTCTTCCCGCCTTCTACTCCATGGAAATTTTCCCGTAACTCGAGGGATCCGGCACCGTATCGTTTATTTCGTTCATAGTATGTTCTTCCACCACCTGCGTAATTTTACCGAGATTTACAAAGATCGAAAGGATGGAATTGAGCGAGATGTGAATGGATTGGTTGTTCCTATAATCCCTCAACAAGACCTAAACGATGCTCATGGATTAAATCGCCAGGTTAGACTCGACAAACCGAAAGCCAATCAGATTCGAGTTCCACCGTCATCCACTGATTGTAGGAGAGGGTATATCGGTAGGCATTTCACTACGCGATGTTGACTTATACCTGAGATAAAATGTTATTAATAAAATCGATTATTTTTTCTTTAGACTTGAGACGAGCGCGATGGGGTTTAAAGGCCGAGGATCCTCTTTCTGATGGGATACTTATATAGCGAAAATAATTATATAGAGTTAGCGGTTTTAAAATGTAAATATATCAGATGATCACTGGTTAAATAAAGATTTTCGTGTAAGCCCATCAGGTGCTTTTGTTGGTATGTTCCACGAACTTCTATGCTGATATCTGATTCGCAGATTTAAAACACATGACATCGCTCCGTGGTTATAATTATTTTCAGATTGAATTTTTATTCATTTGCTATATTCACTCAATTTGTACATTTACGCGTTATTTTCTGCATTAAATATATTTGACTAGTCAAGATATTTTATTATAGCAAATATGATAAGTAGTACTAATAATAAATCTAATCAAAGCGAAACATTTGTTCCTTTATATGAAGTGCTTTTATATAAGAAGAAGGATATAATAGCAATTCAAGAAAAACTTGGTATTAATAGTAATACATTAAAGCAAATGGAACACGAGCCCGATGGAAAAACACTTGCTGATTCATATAAGTTGTTATTACATTTGGTGGGAGATTTAATACCGATACAGGAAAATCTCGAAATTGATGACAACCCCATTCTGGCAGTGGAATATGATAATGTGGCAAATAGCATAATTATGTTATTTCCACTGAAATTGATACTTGTTTTCCTTTGGAGAACAGAAAAAATTGTTGAAAATTTACCAGATGAGGATTCAAAAGAACTAGAAATTTATATTGATTTTCTTAAATTCTGTTAAGAAAAGAAAAAATTTGACTAATACTAAAGTTATCAATCATTGACAAGTTTAATCATAATAAAGTATTTGGAATATTTCAATAATTATTCTTTTTAAACGAATTAAATGGCGCAGAATACTTTTTTTTTACTTTTTGGATATAGAAGGAGTGGATCACTGTTTAAAAACCAAATAGATGCTGATAAAGACAATACAATTAAGAGGCAATTAATTTCTGCATCTAAAGAAGGTTTGATTGAGTAGAGAAAAGGGTGCAAAGAAGCCGTTGAATTAGCCAAAGTAAAAGGGTAAATTTTTCATCCATTCTAGATATTCTTCAACAACAAAAATAAGAACAAGGATGGGAACATTATCTAGATAATAAAGCATTCTCAAACTTATTTTCAGACAATGACGCAAAGCATAAAAAGCAAGAACAAACTAAGAGAGAAAAAAATTAAAATCAGAAGAACCTGTTGAATGAAGGCTATTATTACTATTCCCGGTCTGCCAATCCAGGAAACAAAAAGGAAGAACTTTCAGAGTCACCTCAGGAGCAACCTAAACAAAAAAATGACAAACCTAATCAACTCTCTTCCCAACCAACTGATGACAATCAATCACTTAAAAAACAGTCACTCAACTTATTACAACTAGGAAGAATCAAATAAACTTTGTTACGGCAAGCTGATCTGATAAATCAGATAAGTAAGTCACATGGTAAAATCTTCCCCCGCAAACCCATGAATTTAGCTCAGTAATACAAAAGTTAAAATTAGTAACGGCGTTTTAAAATTTCTGCGACAGGCGCAGCGTTTCATTTTTCCTGCGACAGCGCAAATGCCATAATTAATTTATACTTTATTCAATTAATCTTCATAGAATTAGTAGTCTAAAAGCGTTTCACTTTTTCTGCGACGCTAAAAGATATATAAGTAGCTCAATTTCCATCGTCAAAAGGTCACGTTGTATGTTACGTGTTGAATGCGAATATTAATATTCGAATAAAAATAAATATTACTGATCTTAGTAGTATTCTCCCGAAATACTTATTTATCAATACCCATTTAATTTCTATCGTCGAAATAATTAATTATTAGGCCGGACACTCCAATAAACGGCTCACTTAAGCTGGAATAGCATTGATTTGATCAAGCTAGTAAGCTGTCCTACGTGAATAACGGAACGATAGTTCATAATTAATTATCGAGACGGTTATTGTTTAATTGGTTTAGTGAAGACAAGCGACGAATACCGACAGTCGAAAAACAAATCGAAGATAGCCCTGTATATTTTTAAAAAGTAATTGTTGTTATTCTTATTTGTATTCACGAGTGTTTGAAACTCGGAGGCGCATAAATAATTAAGGTCACTTGTAGGCTTAATTCAGTCTTAATTGCACAACTATCGTAGTAAGGGCGATAGTACGAGCTAAATCTGGTAACATCTCCCGGTCGGCAAACACACCTACGCAGAAAGATAAATCGTTCTCCCAAACCCTATTAAATTCCCGACCGTAACATCTCTTTTAAAAAATTTAATCTCTCAGTAAAACAATTAGGCCAACAATAACTACCTTCACTAGTAAAAAAGAAATTGAGAATTTTGTAACAGCAATGGAACAAGGCATTCTTCAGCAGGCTCAATACCAAGTAGTAAGTAAGACCAAGAATCTTTCCCGCTCTGATTTTGACTAATAATTGGAACAATAATTATAAGTGACTTATTATTAATAAGATGGATTTGAAGAAAAAAAGTTAGAAGATAAGACAGTAAAAGGAGGGTTTAAACATAGTTATTGTTCACATATCCTGCTAAATTAGCTCTCTTTTTTAAGCTTTTAATAGTGTTTTAATAAACATATTTTACAATAAAGATATTAAAGTTATGCTTATGGAAATTGAATTTTGTTGTAAAATCTTTGACTCTTTTGGTTACAATTGTGTTAAAGCAGTGAATACACTCAGCAGTCTTTTACTAACAACAAGTCGACGAGTACAAGGAATGATTATTTGGTGACAGATTACTTGATCAGTGGAGGCCTTGGTGGGAAGCTTCTATGTTAAACTGCTTTCCTTTACCTTTCTTCTAGTTTTCGTTTCTTTCTTGGTTCATCATGTGTTGTTTCCATGGTGGATTTAATGTAAATTAATTTCATATATTTTGTTTTTATATAAGATAGTCCTATATTAATTTTAAATAGAAGGTTACTAGATAAAGTTACGTTTTGGCATGATGTTAATTTAAAACTGTAATTTACAAATACGTTACAGCTGTGATAATCAAAATGTTATTAGTCAAATTAGTTAACTATTAACCACATCAGTTTCTCATTTATGTCACATAATTAATAATAGAATGTTCACTTTGTCTGGTTTTGTTGCACCATGCCCCATATGACAATATCACGATATTTGGCTAAGTCGGATATAGATAATGAAAATAGTCTTCTCTTAGCTACCCCAATCTCTTAATTAATTTATCAAACTCCATGAGAGCAGATGTAGCAAGTCATTCAAAATAAAGGAATAGGATTGATAAATATTAATTATTACAGTTACTTTCAAGCTTTAACATACAATTTTCTGTTTGCACATTTATATATCCATTCTTGAGCAATGAGCAAATGAAGAATTGTCATTTTTTTTTACACATTGTATATTCGAGACTTCATTGAAAAGAGGGAATTTTTCATTGCTTCAAATATCAAAAGCTGTTTGACTGAAAGCATCCGAAAGCAGAAAGAAAAAAAATTTTTTTCTTATCCTTGTCGGCTATTCTCATCAGGTTAACCACTTTTACTTGATTAAGAATAGCAACACCTCAAGTCTCGGTAACACATGAAAGATAATCTGCCTTGAAATCTCATTCTAGCTATTTACTGACGGGAGGGTTTTGCATTTCGTGGATCCATCTTTGGAGACTAGGTACAAAGCAAGAAATAAAGCATAATGGTAGAGGCATGCACAGTTGTGTTGTTCACTTTGTCTGGTTTCGTTGCAGTCTGCCCAAATACATTATTATTATCATAACAATGAGAATTTGACTGCAGTTAATGTATTAATTGCTAGTCAGTTCTTTTGAGCGTTTAACTACTATATCTGAGGTCTAAGAAAAGGAATGGCTTGCCATTTTTATCTCTTAAAGGAATTGAATGTCAAGAATATAATTTTTTTGTCAAAGTCAGAAATTAACAGAAAAATAGAATATTAATATTGAATAATTTTCACATTAGTAATTAGGCTTTTGCGATTAAAATAAGGTATTTAAACTCCATCAAAATAACTCATGTCAAGTGAAACCAAAAGTACACAGTGTATGAAAAGCTTACTTCTCCCAACTCAAAACTTTGGTTGAAGCAACAATTCTCTCCTCGGTTGATTTTGATAACCATATTTCCAGATAAATTATATTAATACAGCCCTAAGAAAACAGGTAAACGGTTTGGTAACGGCCAGTACTAAAGGGACAGTTTTTATTGTACAATTGTAACGATCATAAGCATAAACTAGGATACTTTTGTAGCAAGCCTTGACGGAGGCTCTCTCATTCTACCAAAAAGAAGGCAAACGAGTTCAAGAACTACCTCGAGCCAATCAAGACGGACATTGCTGCCGGGAAAAAGTACAGTAGTTATATTATACATAATAATACTATTGGCCGATGTGGAAAGAGTTGAGAATGTTATGGCTTGCTGTTAAAAAAAAGCTTCTGCTGCCTTGTCAACGATTACCATCCACATTTATTTCCGAAAGAGCAAAACTGCAAATATGACTCCTGCTACCTAGCAAAAACGAGGAGAGAGCATTTTCTTCTGTGTCCCATCATAGATAAAAGATAGGGATAAACAGGATAAGTTAAATAATATAACGCCAAGTGCACAATATTACTTTGTCTGGTTTTGTTGCCCCCAAATGCAGTGGCTAAAGTAACTGATAAATGCGATGCGATGCAGAATTCAAAGCAAACTGACGATGATTGGCTGTACATAACAAATTCCTAATGAAACCCATTGTTGTAGTATTTTTTTTTCCTTTCTATATATATTATTTGAACCTAATTGATGATGTTGTTTCGAGAAGGAGTGACCAGTTTCTACCGTCATTTACAGTCTGTGAGATGAACCTGTGTTATTTTGTGTGACATAAATAAATCTGAACTTTCCATAGAAGGATGCGGTTGTGTACACTCTGGTCTTCCTTCCTCCTTCTCATTACCATCCTACTTTATATTGCTATATAATAGATTCAATCAACCAGATAGACATAGCCTGTAATATATATTCCTTGTTTGCCTCTATTATCATGTTAAATAAGCAGATTATGATTTTATAATTTCAGGTCGTACTCGAAAAACAATATTAAAATTGCTCTTTGTATTAAATTGACGTCAAAGGTTCTAGAGCCAGGTCCCCGACCAGTCTATTGTGATGTTAAATTCCTTATATATTTTGGACTTGTACACCGCCACGCCTTTAGTCATCAGAGAATTAAACTCCACGTATGTATAGTCATAGTAACTACAAACCATGTGTTTCACTCTTCTTTTATTCCTAATTCTTTTTTGTGCTTTGTACACTATCGATTAACTAACATAACTGCGAAGGTATTTCCAAAGATCGAGTGTCGTTGATCTTTATATGCTTGTTTTGGGAGAATCAACTTTATATTTAAATGTAACGTCCACTTACCCCTTTTGCTATCTTATCATGCCCATCGTGCACTGATCTAAGGAATCGAACCTGTTCATCGTATAGTCTATTTTTCTGTACATATATGTATGTTATAAAGGGAGAATGCGATGCTGTATTATTGTGAACACATACATTACTTGGCATGCTTTATAATTTGGGTACACAGCCAAGTATACGCATGGTGTGACAGTAAATAACGTCAGATATCGTAATGACCGCTTATCAATGTAAAGGATCTCCAATGCTACAGATGGCACAATAAGAGATTGTGTGTCATCGATCGCAGATCCCTATGTTGTGATAGGTGCCGTAAACACTTTATCAGAAAATAGACTAACGTATATGATTAATAATGTGTACAAAAACCAAGTTACGAAAAAATTTCGGAACAACTTTTTTCAGTATGGTCGGGTAAACGTTTACTAAAGACATTTGTCTCTTCATCTCTTTATTGACTATCTGCAAACTTGTTCTACCAGCAACATTTGATACTGGCTTGGTAAATGTAGAACCTCTTATATCTTTGGGGTTTGTTCGATTATTTATATGGCGCAGTCTTTAATGTCTACTAGCAGATAAAGCAATTTTTGAATTTGGCAACATTGTGCGATGAAAAAAAGCGTTTTAGCATAGAAATTGTAACAAAGTTGCTTTTTAATGCAAGTTTCACATAAGAGCATTTTACAGGAACACTTTTTTTAACAAGACCTGAATTAACACCGGAACTTTTGCACACGTCCTGTAGATGGGGGGAACACAAATTGTTTGTTGATGTTTGACAAATTGTCAATATTGGATTAAGATTAATAATATCCAATAACATTACGGTTAGAATAATTTATATAACCTGTAAGGTGGAAACACTCCCTAACTATCTTTGTTCAACTGTCTGTCGGGTAGGCTGATCTTGTTCGTTGTGTTGATTAGATTTGTTGTATGCTGTTAGAATGAGTATACGATTACTAATAACTCGAATGTTGTGCATACTAGCACAGGCCAGTTTGTCAACAAAAACAACGCCTGCTCTCAGAATTGTGATCTTAATAATATGTGTCGCAACTCCTTGTATACTGCTGTATTATTTCCCGCTCCTACCTTTTGCTCAAATAAAAATTCCTGTTTAACTAGCAACAATAGCTCATCGTTTCTCAAAATAGAGTTGTTAAGTAGAACAATTTAAATTGGTTAATGATACAGTAAAGCAAGTAAAAAAAGTGACAATTCAGAGACAGTAGAGAGTAGACAGCATTAGACTGCATGTAAATCTATATAATTAATTATTAAAAAACGAATTGGGAATGGCACAGGGCACTCTCGAACACAAATAAACGCACTCTAGTTTCACCAACATGCATCTGTTCTATATAGTCACGTACTACATATTCGATGTCTTTATGCGGAGCATCTGTGTGTGACTTAATCTTTGCAGCAGATAAAGTAATGAGCAACGGTCGCCTAGACATAAATGTAAATTGCCAAGCAAGTTATCGTAGATGTATGTGATAACGGTAATTACCGTATGCGGTTACGGATATTACGGTACCAGTACTGCGCCTTATAGCATATTCTATGTGTGGCTTCGTTTGTGGTGCCATTTACAATTTGTATGTATACAATAAAGGCTAGTCTTAATATAAACAGTCAGCTATTACGTTATTGTAATAACTTACTCACGTGACATATCATCTTATAAATATTAAGGATAACAATAGTAATCTCGCATAAAGTTCTTGGCGGGGGAAAAGGAGATCATTTTACAATGATATTCGTGTGGACAGCCTTTTTAGTATAGGCGAATAGATAAGTTGGGACGGAGAGGGGGTGTTTCTAGTTTGCAATACTTTGCCAAGTATTACGTTGAACGCGAACCAGTTTTTTCTTTTAAGGAAAGTAATTGTTTGTTTACCTTCTTTGGCATAGCATACACCCACATTGCCGATCAGATTTAATTGGTCAATAGACAGTCAGATGTTCAATGCAGAAAGTGGATTTAATTGCTGCCACGAGGAAACATACGTGATAGTAATTGATATAATTGGGAAGTACCCGTGCAAAGTAACAACAATACTTTATAGCATACATTTAAAGCTAGATGCATCAATGCTTAGAAATGTGCCTATTAACCCAAATAACAATATTGTTTTGGTTGTGTTAATATTCTTAAATCATGTATTATTATATTATTACTAATACAGCTACAGATAAACGAACGAACACATATACACATGGATGAAATACACTTAACTATATGAGATATCATAGAAGCATGGTTGGGGGGGGTTGTAATGCTGACATTTCTGGTTTGCAGCGTTTTTTCTTTTTTCCAGCATTTGTCGAACGTTTACAAATTCGTAGCAATATATCAACAATCATAGTTGTGTGTATTATCGCCCCGAGGGTCAGATCAGTATCTAATTAGAAATTGGTGAGTGCAACGTTCTACATCCATTCACTGTCTAATGTCAAATCATTCACTAAATTGAGAATACTATCCCAATATACATATTTGCCTGTTGTCACCATTCTTGTTTATCATTATAATATTATCCCCCAACATAAAGGGATTTGCAAACCTTATCGGGAACATACGGTGATCTCACATAACCACTCAACACACAATAATTTAACACATTCACATATTAGTTATATCTAAAGCTTGTTACACGAGAGATCCAGCAGTCGATCTCACAATGAACGAGTGGGGCACTCATTTCGATTGTTACACATTTACCCGAACACTTACGCACTACTCGTAATTATACAATAATGTAGTATGCTAATATAATATTGCATCAAACTATTTTATACATTAACTTATATTATACTGTCCTACATTGTGCCGCATTCTTATATGTCCATCACAACTCAAAAAAGAAAAAGGAAAATATATATGCACGAGTATCATTTTACGCTGAGATATATAACATCTGTGATTTCCGGCTTTTTTCAACTTGACTTCTTTTTTTCTTCTATATTCCCCATTTACCCTGTCCTGTAACCCGTTTGTTGTTTACGTCCCTTCGTATAATCCCGCACGCGCGACCCCAAATTACAAACAATCTAGATTTGTACATATTCTATAATAATACAAATATACAGGTATGCAACTAAATTCAATCTTACTCCTCATTGCGTTCGAGCATATATATCTTTGACCAAGCGGTCGTAACCTATCACGCAACTTTCTTACACTTTGTGTGCTCCTTTCCTACAACTCTTATCTCCAAATAAGAGAAGAAAAAATGGACGTTGCATCAATGTGCTCGGCTCTGCCTCCAACTCTCTCTCCACCGCCTTACGACCACTCCTCACACACAGACTCGTAAGACTTTTCCCCCCTCCTCTTATCTAGGTTGAGGAATTAAGTCGCATGGATTTTGGCTAACACTTTTTACGTTAATTTGGTTTTCCCAGTCGAGGCACGCTTCCCCCAACGAAATTATTATCGTTACCACCCCAAGATTCACATCATACAAAAATAAATGAAGACAGACCGAGACTAATCACCACTCCTTTCAACATTCCTTTTTCAGGACAAGAGAACAGGCAATCAACAACTCTTGTTCCTCATCACCGTGTAGATTTCGTTAGCAGCCATCCTCTATCGCCTCCTGCATGCGCAACTAAAAAACTTGATATTCGACTTCCTTCGATCAGTATTAATTCCGCGTCGCATTCACATCAACCCAAGCATCCACATTACATTCCTTCTCCTTCTCCACCACCAGCTGCAATCCCTTATAATGCTAACCAGCAATCGTCGCGGGCCTCGGACTCTCATTCTACAAATTTTGTTCCATTAAACATGTCCCCGCAGACGCATTCTGGTTGGAACAGCCCACCATCCTCATCCACGCTTTCTCTTCAAGCTCATTCCCGGCAGCAGTTACAGACTCCGCCTCTGCCGACTAAACCTTCTGTAGCCTCAGCCTACCCTTGCATTGAACCGAAAGCACCGGTCTATCCATCTTCTAGTATTCTCTCATCCAATTGTTCGTATAATCATCATTCATCGTCGAATTGGACTCATGAGAAAACAATACTTGAACTGGATAAGGTACAATGCTGTTCGAATGAAAATTTTTTGATACTCAAGATATGAACACAAATAATTTCCATTCTGTTACATAGATAAGGGAGCAAGTCGTCGCGTTTAATCAAACTGCAGTTCATTATATTGGCGAAATAAAAACCCAATTTCATAGTCAGTTGTACTCTAATCCTTGGACCAATGGGCAATCAGGAGGAACGACTCGACTCCCGCTCCAGCCGGAAAATGCTGTAGACGAGTTACTAGTCAGGGCACATGACATTGTACAAGTTTTGAAAGCATTGAAAACCGAAATGAAAAGAACTAGTAGCGAGGTATACACACACATATATATTTCATTTATTTATATGCCAGTTCCAAATAATTTTTGTAAATCAAAGATTAACTCCCATTACATATGTTAACTCTTCAAGCGAGAGGACAATGCTAAGAATGGCTTTTGCAAGCAAGAGGCAGATTCAAATCCTTCAGGGCGAAAATACCGCAAAAGGACCGTAAGTAAAAATGTTATTGCAACTACCACTGATCAATGTCTTATAAAGGTTCAAAGATCGTGTTGATTTACTTTTGTGGATGACAGTTTGTGAACATGCATGCATAGTATAAATCTTGCCTTTTGCATAAGACCCTTTGTTCCGTACTCACATAATATTTTTGCATTGTTCCACAGAAGCGTGCTGCACCTCCGGGTAGATGTCACTCATGCCACATATCTGAGACGCCCGAGTGGCGGCGAGGTCCAGACGGTGCGAGGACCCTGTGTAATGCATGCGGATTGCGTTCGTATCGTTCTCACCTTTTTTGTTTCCTTTATTTTTATGAAAATGATAACAATATGCCAATTTTTATTTACTGAATAATCTAGATTTTGCCAAAATGGCGCGGAAACATGCGTTATCTCGATTGCAGCAACAGCAGCAAGAACAACAGCAACAAGAGCAGTTTCAGCAACAGCAGCAAGAACAGCAACAGCAACAGCAGCAGCAACAATATGTACAGAAAGCGACGTTATCAGAAGCCCAATATCGCGAACTTGATGGCTTTCCAACTGCTTCACAACATGCGGAAGTCGATGGCCAAGCGCGTACAAAGTGCCAAATTGATAATAATAAATCTCGTAAAGAGACTACTGTTGATGATCTCGATAAGAAAACCCATAAGTGAAAATATGACATCCGACTTTGTATCTATGATTCAAAACATACCTATGGAAGAGGAACAATTCTATGATGAACCGTTCAAAAAACTTTTCTGTTCATAGCTTTTGTTTGTAAATAATATATATATTCTGATGTAGATTATGGAGCATTCCTTTACATGCAACCAACCTTTACTCGTATGGTTCTTTCTTCTTCTATAGAGTAATAATTCATATACACACATACGAGGTACAAATTGTATTTTTAAATTTATTTGTAAGTTTCTAAATTACATGCTTCTAAATGCTCTTGGAAGTTAAGAAAATAAGTCTCTTCCCTACGAACAGGGGGGAGACTGAAAAAAAGTAAGAAAAATTATATTGCGCGACTATGATTGGTTTCAAGCCCTATTATTATATTGATTACGTAACAAGACACCTCTGACAGTTACGTCAAGACTGCCGGGTTTAGTCTCGATCCGACGGTTGGTCCCCCCTCCCCTCGAGTTTTTTGGAAGGATATATAGTTCAATGGTTATCGAACGAGGACCCATACAATAAAAATAACCGTCTTCAATTGCGGGAATCCAACAAATATGAGTTACATGTACTGGTAATTGATTGGTTACACACTATGGGTGCTTTCTTGTAGGTAAATCATTCCTTTAATTTAATGCTTTTAATGACTAAGAGTGGGTCAGAGTAATTATGTAGGTACGTCGTGGCTATTGCAAGACCAATTGGATTGTATCGTTGGCGAACAGAATATAACCTTTTATTCGAGTCAATGTATAATATTGAACCCGATAAACGGTCAACTTTACCAGCAAGAAATATGAGTTATATTAGTAAGCTTATTTATATGTAATTCTTGCTTTACGATTCCCTAGTGGCGGTGGGATAGGGAAAAAAGTCGTTTAGACGAGTAGGTTGGCTTTCCAGAAGTCTTGGGGATGAGTTATTAGGAGCACCTCCTTGATTAGTTGGATATAATCCAGGATTCTCGATAAAATATAGACGAATGAGTCGTTATTTTGGCACGGGTGTCCAATCCGATTCTTTGGCGTGGTCCGCTCAATAGAACGAAATGACGTTCAATCAGAATTCCTTACCTTTGAACTAGTTTGATGACCTGTATCTTGGGTCCTATTCATCATTTAGTCTCTTTACATTATTACATTTATAGAAGACTCTCCACATTCAACAAAGGATTTCTATTTTGTCGGTGAAAGGAAAAGGCAATTGTTGACTGCTGATCTTAATTGAAGAATAAATAAAACAAGGACATATTATTGCGCTCGCTAAAAATCGAATGCGGCTGGATAAACCGTGTGAGGGAGTCTATACCCAAAATTCAAAAATGAACATCGTATTATGGATAGTTTACTATCCCTGAATTAAATCACTAAAAGCCTTTGAATACCAAACGTTGTGCTCAAATAATAGAATATAGATACATCAAGCAATGGAATAACAATTGCACTCTCATTCATTCTACGTAATTTCCTATAGTAAACAATTTTGATTTGTAAGATTCACGATCATCACGATCAAAAAACGACATCGTTACACTTACCAGGAAATAAACCTGTTTTTCCATTTAATCTCCCAGTCCACCATCCATTAGTGTCTGCTGTTCGTTCTATCACCTCTATTCTATCGTTCTTCTTGAATGACAAATCGCCATCTGCCTGTGCTTCATAATCGTACAGTGCAGTTACATAATTGGCTAGTTTTGGTTTTACGGGTGGCCGGGGAGGGGTGGCTACGGGAAACAGTTTCGGGTTCGAAGAAATATTGTACGAACTTCCTTGTCGAGGCGGAGATGTCGATACCACCGAACTATACGCTGGCGGTGGATCGTGGTCGTGGTCGTGGTCGTCATCGTCGTGGTCGCGATCGTATTTGCGACTACTCAACTCCTTGTCTGCATTCCGAGAATATCCTCGTGACACTGGTCCCGGCGATTTTGAATCTGACCTCGTATTCGATCTTGATCCTCCACCGACATTTGTAGTAAGACGTCCAGCTACAAAGAGTCACGGAGACAAAAGCATTAAACATTAATTAATATCCATAAAAATGGCAAACTGAAATCGCGTATCAACAAGTCACTTACCGCTACTGCCACGTTTCCCTTTCAAGGTATCCAGAGATTCTAAATGCGACTGCATATCTCCTATCTTTTCCCTATATCGCTCTAATATGTCTGATTCGAAGTCGAAATATCCCAAAGATACTATTTGCTCCATGCTTTGATAGAAGATTCCATATATTCTCATTTGTATGTTATAAAAGTTATAAGTTATAGGATCCATGAATTCACCACAATACTCAAAAAATGCAGGAAGTTGTTCTTTGAGTGCGTCATTATATTGATCGAATAAAGCGGTCGCCTGGTCGACTTGATCCTCCAACTACAATCATAACAGACAAGTTACAAAAAAGAAGAGAAAGCATACAGTACATTCGTATGTAAAAAAGAACTTGAATTTTTAATTGCACCTTTGATAGATTCTTTTCCTCAGTAGACGACCTGTCCTTCTTTTCCTTTAGTTTTTTGTAACTTTTACGGTATCTATCATAATCCGATCGTTTATGGTCACGCTTCTTTATTGTCTTTGCTATGGACTTGGTTACCGAAATGAGATCGTCCACAGGTCGAACGACGTAATCATCAATGGCATCCTATAACAGAGGACAGATTTATGGATATTTGTCCAATTGAACCAAGCCAGTAATGCATAAATTTAATAACAGTACCAGTTCGGCAGCAATAGTCTCTTGTAGCTCTTTCGACTGTGTCGCATACTCCTGCACAGCCTTCATCGCTTGCGAACTTGTCTGCGGATGTCTGGTAACCGGCCCCTCGCCCCGATCATCTGCATTTACTGGACTATAAATTTCAACCAAGATTTCGGCGAAATTTGCTCCATGAAGAAATAAATCTACACAAATTTGTGCGGATTCATTAGTCGGACACTCTGTAGAAACAAGCAAAAGCCATTGACATACCGGAAACAGATTTTCGAAATTTCCGAGCTTCATCGTGGAGTTTATAAGCGTCCTTTTGCAATGCATCGAAAGCTGAAGCAATTTCTTCGTATTTGTAGTCGCGGGTTGCTGTTTGAAAAATAATATAGGTGCGTCAGAGTTAAAGTAACAGAGTATGTGATTTACGGGACTCCATAACCGCAGCCTTTCGAATACTTTTTCGTCTAAAAATTTATTGTTTTTTCCCCTTCAACTTCAACGAAATACCTATGTTAGACAGCCACACTTAGCAGAGAAATAACACGCACATTCACCCAGACCAGTCTTAGTTCGTATGTTGTGAGGAAGACGGTTGACTGACTTGACAATGCCCTTCCTAAGCAATATAGAACAGGGTTATAATTTCGGGATTGATGCATAAAGTTTGATCAAGTTATACTGACCAGCTCATAATCTGCGATCTGCAAGTTTCCGTCAAGTCAACTAACTGTTAATGACGGCATTTATCAGCGACTGTGTTTCTTGCCCTGTGTTACATCATTGTCGATCTCCTAACAGTCAACCGTTAATATGCGGAAACATGATCTTTCATTGGTTGATCAGATTCTATTCTCTAACCCCATTGGTTAGTTTCAGAGCCGACAATTATTAATGGACACAGATTTTATTATCATTGGGTCAAAACCTAAACACGAAGAGTTAACCAAAATCCCAAAGCAGGATGCACGATATTAGTGTGAAACCAAATCCTGCACCAAAGTTTGTTTTGCGTTATGAAGTCACGTTGGTTGCGTCACAAATGATAGGAAATTATAAATTCTCTTGGTACTGTACATCGTAAAAGACTTATTTAAATTATACCTGGTGTTCGACATTCTTAACGTTGCGCAAAATAATAACTAAACGAAATCCGAGATAAACAGTCAGTTAGTAAAATTTTTATTGTATGAAGGTCAAATTAAGTCAGATACTAAGAAATCGCGTCTAGAAAATGTAATATTTTGTTTAACAGATTACTGTATATAACAATAACACATATAGATTTGAAATATCATACTTACTAGAAACTTGAGATTAAAAATTAATTAATGGTACCTAAAGAGCAAATAATAATAAATAGAGATACATTTGATACAAGCAACGAGTTTGAAAGATACAAAGACTACTTGATCTACGGCCAGGGACTCTAACTTCTGTAAGCTGGGCTTTATCCGCCTCAGTAAGCAATAGGCAAGTGAGATCGAACAGACTAACTGACAACCCACGTCTGCCTGTCTTTGACGCGTCAACCCTTTTGTCAGCAAGACTATCGTGTCTGGTATTTCTTCTAATTCAGGAAAGTCTGCTGATACCAATTTGACAGCCGCTTGGATGTCATAAATCCAGCACATTCATGTCCAACAGCTTACACGGTGGAAACTGTTTATCAAACTGTTTATGTCTATTTACTGGAATTATTATATCGTGTTCGATATTTTCTTGCACATTTCGATCACGTCTGGTTACAATAAAAAGTTTATTTATTTGTTTGCTTATTATTTTACCAAGGTACTATAGTAGATTAACATTTGACAAAAGCAACAGAGACTGTCAACAAAGTAATTGGGCAAACAATAACCATCTTTACATAAAGAATGTTATATATAAGTCGAACGACAAGACGTGTGGTCAGCTCAATATTCCAAGTATTGGTGAATTATGTGTTTCTTTTGAGAAAGCTGAGATCCTCATCACATGTATGAATTACATCAATGAAACCTCTTTCACAAATGGATTATAATCCTTAAAAGCATGTTGTTTTTTTTAAAAAAACTGACCATGGGTATCACGAAACAATCTCTACTCAAATTTAGTCTACACTGAATAAGATCGAGACTTCAAATAGACGGTTAAACGTTCAAGAATGACATGAATGTAATCGTCATCAAAGAGCTTCTGACTTACTAAATGCAGCATTAAACCCCGATGCATTAGTATTCATAGATTATTTTCTTAACATTAATACATAAGTTCTGCCTTCGTACCTGCAGCTGAACTGGAGTTGCACCTATTCTCGATCTCTAACATCGATCTCCAATAGGTAGGAGTTCACTAGAATATTTACTCTCCTTCTCAAAACGTGACAAGGTTTTACGTCGTTTTGATAGATGGTATCCCAAATAGGGTT